>MU005629.1:122009-201799 GCA_010405425.1 Lentithecium fluviatile CBS 122367 | reverse complement strand
GTTCTTAGGTAGGAGTAATAATAGGGAGGAGGCTGTTAATTACGTAAGTAAATAATAGGGTAGTTAGTATTAAAGTTATAAAACTATTAAATTAATAATACTTAATAGAATCTAAATAATAGATTATTAACTAAGTTAAATACTAGGAACTATAGGGGTTCCTGTTATTCCTATATACAGCAATGCTATCCCTTTAGAGTGCTGCTATCCTAAAAGCATAGGATAGTTTAGCTATTTAGAGATAGTTAACTATCCCTTGCTTAGCGGGATGTTGTGGCTTAGCGGGATAGTGTTTGTCACCTAATCTTAGTTACGGTATTACGGCGTTGCCCCGCATCATCGCTGTTGTTCTATCCTTTTCGCCCTTTATTCCACATTCTTGGATCTTAACATTAGAGTAGCTTAAGTTATTAGGAGTGTCTATTAGAAGAGAGATAAGCTAGTTCTAGACTTTTAGGTAGTTATAAGCGCTAGTTAAACCTTAGCCTCTACTATAGCTTTAGGTAGAAGAGAGGCTAACTATTTAATAATAGTTAAACATTCTTTAAATTCTTATTAGAGAGTAGCTATATTATTATAGTATTAGGCCTTTTACTAGGTAAGAGTCTGCTATAACACTTTATTACTAGCCTTAATTACCTTACTACTAGCTTAGATAGATACTAGTTTAGTAAGAATCTATTATATTAGATCTACGTTAGTAGCTATAATAGCTAGAAGTAAGAATATAATAAGTAGGCCTTTAGTTCTTATAGTAAAGACTAATTAATTACTATATATAATATCTAGGTAATATAAGACGTTATATATAGAACAGAAATAGTAAAATAGGTGTAAAGTAGAAATACTTAGGGTAGTAGTCTATACTTCTAGTGCGCAAACTAACTGCTAGTTAGAGTAAAGTTTAGAGAATAGTTCTAGGCATACTAATAACAGTACGAACAGGACTTAGCAGTATTAGGGGATCTAGGGAGGATACCGTAATAAGTATAAAAAACTAGACGAAGAGAGCTTCTAAAGATCTACATCTAATAGAAACGCCTCACTTATTAATAGACTAATGTTTAGAGATTTTAGAGATAAGATAACTTAGTCTAAGTTAGAAGACTGTAAGGACGATAAGAGTAATGTACTAAGTAACAGCGGCAGCGCAGAGAACGCTAAGGGTAATACTAATAATAAGAACTACCCGTAGCTTTAATCTTAATATTTTGCCCCTCCTAAATTAGCCCACGCAATATAATTCTATTAAACATTTACTATTGATTACCTATATGAGGGAACCCCTGTTAAAAGCACTTAGGGGCTAGTTAGGGACCCCCTGTTGGTGGTCTACGCTTGGGCCATGGGCCCTTACTTTTGTTGACCACCTCCGTAGAGATGTACTTTAATTTAACCTCTAAGGGTTATGAGTTCGAATAGTTCATGTTCGTGATGGCTGGGTACGATAGAGCAGAGCTGTGCTGGCGGCTATGCTTGGCTAGGCATTACGCTACCCAGGGCTGAATGCTATCTTCCGCCACCAGCAATGATCCTTATATCCCTTCCTAACGCCATCCAGTCTAGACGTTCACGGCAAAGAGTATGGCCAGAGCGGATCGGCTATCCTCCCTGCTAGTGGTAGCGATGTTACTTCTAGACAAACATAGAACTATCAACTTCTGCGTAACGTGATCAACCAGTCCGTGCACGGCACCAGCCCGTGCACGTTGATAGTCGAAATGCCATCATTTTCAACACCAAACATCTTCACCAGTATGGGTGATATTAATGCCGCTCTTGCAGCATTAGACGCGCTAAAAATAAAAGAATTATTTAGTTATTGTGAGGGACTAGCTCTATACCACTAGGCCGCACATCCAAAAGATATGGCACGCAGTATCGGTTTCCGATACTGGGCGTGGTATAGAATAATATATATACTAATACGAAGGTATGTGTGGGTCTCGCCTTAGCGAGGGCCCGTGCGGGGTAGTGGATACCAATATAGGCGTGACAGTTATACGGAAATTGCGAAAAAGTATAGTATATAATAATTAACGCTGTTAAGGCGTTATAGAGGGGTTACGTAAGCAGGTAAGGTAGATAACTAAAAAAATTAAAATCTTAACGCTATATAAGAATCTAAGCTTTTTAAGTATATTAATAAGCTTTGCGACTAAAACTACCCCCTATACTAGAAATAATATAAAAATTTAGATTAGAAATAGCTAGGAAACCTATAGGGAAAAACTAGGCATATTGCTTTATTCGCTACTATAAAGATTAACTTAAAATAAGCTAGACTGTTAGAATTAATTTAGCATGCAAAGAAGCTAACTTAGCCTATAAGTACTTACTCTATTTTAATCTTCTTAAGTAAAAAATTAAGTAATATTAAATTAACACGCGCTATATCTATAATATAGATAAAAAAGTCTTTCTTATTAGAATCCTTACTAGGGTTAAAAGGATGTTCTTAAAATTAAGCTTTAAGGAAGGAAAAATCTAGTTAATACTCTAGAATAGTAACCGCAAGTAAATTATAATAATAGTATATATTTACGCTAATAGTACCTTACTAACGCTTACTCTAATATATTAGGCGGCTTCTAGAAAGATTTAGAATACTTAGTTATAAGATTTTAACTTTACTATCTATAAGGCCTTCTTTACAGCCTTATCTACTAGATAAATAAATAATAATATTAGACTTTCCTAGCTTAAATAAGTCTTTAATTATAAGATAAAAGTAAAAGTAAGGCCCTCTTACTAACTACTAGTTCTTAATAGGCATAGTTCTTATATATTAATAGAGTTTATTAATTTCTGTAACGCTAATAAGATTCTTCTTAAAATATATTCCCCTTACTTAACTTATACGCTCTAGCCTCTAGATGTTTACCTCTTTAAGCCTCTCTTAATAGCGTATACTATTAAGCTCTTAAACTATATATATAACTTATAAGGGCTCTTATTAATTACTAAAAGAGACTTCTTTTAGCTTTTTTAGAACGCCTAGAGTACTGCTTTTAAGCTAGAAATAATTAATAAGGCTTTTAAGTATACTAGGTTAGTGCTCTTTAGTCTATAAGTTATAATAAATTAATATAGTAAATACTAAGAATTGCGGCCTTTAAGCAGTAAGAATTTAAGCTTAGTACTTAGCACTTCTAATTAGAGAAAAATTAAGCAGCTTATAAGAGAGGTTATTAATATAACCTACTCTATATAAGATCTTAAGCCTAGTGCTATAATCTAATCTATAGCATGCAAGAATAGCGTTCTTAAATATAAGGTTTAGGGCCTTAGAGAGGCCCTAGTTAATAAGAAAAAGCGTTGCTAGAGGGCTAAACCTCGTCTACTTAAAGAGCTAGTAGAATATAATAGTAGTATAATATCCTTCTTGCTATCTAAAGTTTAGGACGCACGTAATTACTAAACTTAAAAAGATAATGCTAAAAAGACTCTACAGTATTAAAAAGATAAGAAGAGGAAGCTTAGAAAGTAGAAGAAAGAGAAAAAAGCTGCTATAATAGAGGAGAGGCGCCGTATAAGGGTAGTAGTAAAAGAAGCTTGGTATTAAGAGAAGGTATAAAAAGCTACTCTACGCGAAGAGGCCTTAATTACTTAGTAGGCTAAAAACTAACTCTAAAATAATATTAAATTATCTAAAAAGTAAATAAAAAACCCTTAAGCAGCTCTTAGATATTAAGGATAATAGTATAGAGTTATTATTAAGTGTTAATAATGCTCTTGTAATAGGTACCTTAATGCGCACGCGTAAAATACTATCCCCCTAAACGCTATTGCACGTAATTTATCGCTTCTAAATAGTTTACTAAGCTTAATAGAATACTACTCTAAAAAATCTAGCGATAAAACCTTTTGTATAGAGCTGTAGAGCTTTAAAAGTCGTACGTAGAAACATCTAAAATTCGTGCACGGACTGGTGCCGTGCACGGGCTGGTTGATCATGTTAGCCTAAGGACACTTGCACGTTGACATGCAACAGCCGCGTTATAATCTATTCAAGTATCTTACTTGTATACCTGGCGCAGCCGGGCTGGCTGGAGCTAACAAATTGCAGAGTATGATGCTAACTTTGTGAGCGAATGCTCCCTATGTCTGAGAAGTGCCAAAATAAGGGCGCGGCACTAGCGCCTCGGCACAAACATAAAGGGCAACTCGTTGCACGCATCCATTGTATCAAATCTTGAAATCTGAGCGGAATATTTCAACACGCCAAAGTCTCGCGATACAATAATGGCCGGCGAAACTGCAGGGAGGCTTATCGGTCACTTTCAAAATATGTAAGTACGTCCTCGGGTCCTTTGGAGATTTTGGTGCGCTAATTGTGGCGTCAGAGCAGAAGAGCAGCATGGCACAGGCTGGTCCGAACTATGGGACAACGGCGAAAGCGACCTCTGGGATAGAGGGATTCCTTCTCCGGCATTGACCGATATCGTCGCTGAACGGCGAGATCTCTTGAGTCCTGTGAATGCTAATGGAGGTCGGAAGAAGGCTTTTGTTCCTGTAAGTTCTACACTAATTTAATCCTTCTCTATTCAATTGTTTTCTCTTCTCACATAGAGGCTTCTCAAGGGCTGCGGCAAAGGCTATGATGCAATTATGCTGGCCCTCCACGGATTCGATGCCTGGGGCCTAGAAATCTCGGAAACAGCTGTTTCGACGGCGGAACGGTATGCCTCTAAGCAGATGCAGAGCCCGTCGCCCGAGAACTTTGCTAGGGTGGAGGTAGGAAGCAGTATAGAGCCGGGAAGTGTCCGGTTCATTAAAGGAGATTTCTTTAAGCAAGACTGGGAAGTGAAACTGCTGGGCGAAGCCGTGAAATTTGATCTTATCTATGACTATACGGTAAGAGCGCCCTTATTCTACGCTTCTAAACTCAAGTTAACTATTCCAGTTTCTCTGCGCTTTGCATCCCAATATGAGGTGTCTGTGGGCAAAGCGTATGGCGGAACTGCTAAAACCGGGTGGGTTGCTCATCTGTCTTGAGTTCCCACTGTGGAAGGATTTGAAATCACCAGGGCCCCCCTGGGGCCTTAAAGGTATCTATTGGGACCTGTTAGCTCGCGGAGGTGATGGGTTGATTGAGGATGGACAGGAAGAAAGGCCACTCCCAGCTATGGAGCATGTCCAGTTCGTGTGCGAACTGAATCTTAAGCCCGCAAGGTCTTTTAAGCAAGGGAGAGGAGAGGACATGCTTAGTGTGTGGCGTAGGCTGTAACTGTGTCCCTTATTGTAATTAGGTATATTGAAATTAAGTAAGCTGATGTATGCGTTGTGAATTATACAGTATTTAGTTCTAGAGTGATCCTCGCACGAAAGCCAGGTTGGCATGCAGTTTGCCCAGAGGAATCTCGTGCGGGGTTTGTCTCGTGGACATAAATAACTAGTCCCTTCTTCCCAGCCCAGCAGATTTGGACACGGTAATGATGAAACCATGCTACACCCTCCAGAGTGCACTTCAGCCCAGACCCCATGAGTCTATTCCTAGACACGAGAGGAATAGCCTCCATTCACTCTCCCTATTTAGTATTCCGGTCGAGATACTCGAGACAATTACCCAAGTCGCCTCGCTTCACTATTCATCGTTCGTCTTACCTTTTGGTCACTAACCCCCTTTAGTATCTTCCTAAGCCTTGCCTTCTTTCTCTTCGCCTAACGTCGCGCCTCCTCAGCTGCATCTCCACACACACCCTACTCCCTATCCTCGTTCAAGAAATACTCTACCAGCACAAACCCTACTTTCACACAGCAATTTCTTCTCACCATCACACGCTCATCTCCCAACTCCTCAAAGCTAAGGCACCTCCACACTTCTGCGGGATCAACAACTGTACCTCATTGCACACCGCGGCCCGCGCAAACTGTACTTTCTCCGTCAAGCTCCTTCTCCATTATGGTGCGGATGTCGATGCAGAAGACAAGTTCGCGTGGACACCGCTTCAGCTCGCGGCGAGATTTGGGTACGAAGAGATAGTGAGTGAGTTGATTAAGAAGGGCGCGGACGTGAATAAGGGGGGCTTTCATGGGTGGACGGCGTTGTACTACGCGGTGAGGGAAGGGTATAAAAGGGTTGCGGGACTATTGAGCGAAGCGGGGGCAAGGGAGGTTATTAGGGAAGAGAAAAAGCGTGAATGAGGTCAGTGGTCTCCATTGTAGTTGGAGAGAACATAGTATTGTGCGAATCTGTACAACTCTTTCATAATCAGCCTCTACTAGTCGCTTACCAAGGCAGCTTAGCTCGCCGCCACCTTCTCTAGAGTCTCTTCCAAATCCCTAACTAAATCCCCCACATCCTCAATCCCCACGCTCACCCTAATCATATCATCAAACACACCCGAATTCTCCCTAACCTCCTTCCTCATCCCATTATGTGTCATTACAGCCGGGACCTCACACAAGCTTTCAATACCGCCTAAGCTCTCTGCGAGCGTAAAATATCTACTCGTCTCACAAAACTTCAACGCCACATTCATTCCCCCCTTAATTCGGAACGAAATAACACCGCCATGTAGACCCTTTCGATGCTGTTTAAGCGCGATGTGGTGGTGTGGATGAGAGAACAAACCAGGATAGTTTACAGAAAGAACGTGCTTGGATGATTGAAGGAATCGGGATATGGTAAGGGCGGAAGTGGAGCACGCGGCGGCGCGTAGATGGAGGGTTTTTATGCCGCGGTGTGCGAGCCAGCAGTCAAAGGGAGAGGGGACGCCGCCACCGGCGTTTCGGATGAAGGATATTTTTTCTTCGAGTTCCTGGGAGTTGAAAGCTAGTGCGCCCATGAGAACGTCCTACTGATTCGTAAGCTATGCCACTACCTTCACATTATAGCAGTTGCTACAGGGAATGAGCTCGAGATTTTTTACCGAATGGCCATTGATATATTTGGTCGATGTCCGCACCTCACTTCAACGGGTTCTGGATATACGGCGACAGGAATGTGTTATCAACAACCACCAAAACGCCTTTTTCATGCGCAACCTTGGTTACGGCTTCGATTTCTACTAGAAAAAGAGTGGGGTTACTAGGCGTCTCTATCCATAGCAGCGTCGTATTCTCCTGGACGAGGTTCGCAGCATCTAGCTCAATGGCATTTGTGTACGTAACGGTGATTTCGAGCGAGGCACCCAGGCGCGTGAAGTAGCGATGCGTTCCGCCATAGAGACTGGCGATGGAAAGGACGTGAGAATTTACGGCGAGGCCCTGGAGAACCGCCGAAGTTGCAGCTAGACCGGACGAGAAGGTTAGTGAGTATTTTGCATTTTCGAGGACGGCGATTGAGGTTTCGAGAGCGAGAATAAATGTATGATCCTGTGGGTTTGCCGGCGCGGAGTTGTTGGAAAGTGGTTGAGAGACAGATCTAGCAGTCATTTTAGCAAAATTTCTGTAGGAAAATACTTAGGTAGATGGACGCGTGAAAAGAGTAAGCATGGTGTAAACATACATTCTCGGCGAGTGCACCGGTCCCTTGGTCGTGGGGTAGACCAGACCGCACAGCTCCGGTGCCAAATCCTTCGACTGGTACAGCGCTGTTGCTTGCCATGATTGCTGTCGCACTAAATGCGACGAAGCTAAGATTATAGCTACGTATTCATAAATGTGGGGTTGGCGTGCGAACAGTTGTCTCGAATGAGCGTGCAAGGTGTCAAAATAGAGGCGCGCCAAGAGTTAAGGGCGCATGCCGATGACGACATCTGAGAGCTGCGGAGAGAATCTGATCGATTAGGTGCAAACGACCATCAGAAATATCCATTTATCTTCAAGAATCATTCTTCCATCCATTCACAATTATGGGGTCCGTCAGCCCAACCTGTCCGTTACTCCGCGACAATGTGTCCGAACATATTGGAGAGACCCCGCTCGTTCGTCTGAGTCGTATTACAAAGACACTCTGAATCAAGGCTCAGAGATGTGCCAAACTCGAGTACTTCAATGCCGGCGGCTCAGTCAAGGATCGAATCGCTAAGCGTATGGTTGAGCAGGCGGAACGCGATGGAATTATCAGGTCAGGTGATACGCTTATTGAAGCTAGCAGTGGGAACACGTGAGTAGAAATGCCTGATGCTATCCACCGGCGATCATTCGCTGATCATCTGCAGTGGTATAGCCATTGCACTGATGGCCGCAGTGAAACGCTATAAATGCATCATCATACTAAGCGAAAAGATGTCAATGGAGAAGGAGCAAATTCTTTGCATGCTTGGCACCAGGGTTGTACGGACACCTGCTGGAGTGCCCATTGAGTCGCCAGACTCCATCATTAGCGTTGCAAAATGTCTCCAGAAAGAAATTCCAAACTCGTATGTCCTGGATCGGTATGGCAATCCCGAGAACCTGGCAGCCCACGAATTCGGCACGGCAGAAGAGACCTTGTATCAGACGTCGAACAAGGTAGACGTAGTCGTCGCTGGAGCAGGTGCAGGCGGCACCATCACTGGACTATCGCGCGGCTTGAAGAAATACGATCCAAACATCATCCTCGTTGGCGTGGACCCGCTCGGATCCGTATTGGCTGTGCCGGAGACCCTTAATCAGAGTAAGGCTGAGTACAAGGTTGAGGGAATAGATTATGACTTCGTCCCTGGCGTGCTGGGTCAGAATTCGGCAGACTTCTGGATAAAGACAACAGATAAGGACGCCTTCAACTACGCCCGCCAATTAGTCCGCGAAGAGGGTATGCTCGTTGGTGGGTCGTCTGGCTCCGCTATAGCTGGTCTCGTCCGATTACTCGCTTTGCGTCCAGAACTCAATACGGAGGGTAAGACAATTGTGTTGATATTTCCCGATAGTCTGAGGAATTATCTGACGAAGTTTGCGGATGATGAGTGGATGAAGACTCATGGCTTTCTCGAGCTAACGGAGAAAGGTGTGGGAAAGTTGGAGGGGTCAAAGTAGTCGGGGCAACCCAAAACCAAC
This sequence comes from Lentithecium fluviatile CBS 122367, assembly GCA_010405425.1. Lineage (NCBI taxonomy): Eukaryota > Fungi > Ascomycota > Dothideomycetes > Pleosporales > Lentitheciaceae > Lentithecium > Lentithecium fluviatile. The sequence continues at coordinate 192,874 of MU005629.1, read as the reverse complement.
GAATAGAGATAGAGCATTAAGGCAACGCAGATTTATATTTGCCAGCAGCTAGGTATTCTCAGAAGAGGAAGGAGCAAGAAATTCTAGACCCAGATCAGTATCTCCGTGGTAATCCATCGCGTTCGATCCATTTTCCCCTATGCTCATACCGAACTGGAATAGATTGTCGTCCGCGAACGAAATATAGTTATCGGTGCTGAGATTGAGAATATTGAGCCCGGTGTCAAGAAGGCTGGCGTTTAGCGTCTGGTCAAAGGTACCTCCATTTCTTTGTAATGTACCTTGAGAAGCCTCAGTCTGCCCTGTATTGTCCGCGTCCAGAGGACTGGTCGTACCAATTGAAAAATCAGACTGATTTATAGCTAAGGGGTCACATGTCCTGCCCGTAAGACTACGTTCTCTAAACTCAGCTAGGCATTCCGGGCTCTGCCAAGCGTATGGCATGACTCTTGCAAGCTCCAGCGACATAGACGTTGCATCAAACTGCACAAAATTCCCTGTCCCGGTGAGCATCGTGTTTTGAACTTCCGGGCTCATCCAATCTTGCGTTGTCCAGGGCATGCTTAGACCTGGAATCGTCGACATGGGTTCCTGTACTGAATTGACCAACCGTCCCTGAGTCTGGTTATCTGATTCGGCTAGCCCATGACCTTGCTTGAACAAGCTCAACCATTGCAGGTTATCGGCCGCTGTTTGGTTCCATGGGTCGTTGTCCTCATAGACAATGCAGCGAGCTTCTTGCTGCAAAAGCTCGTCTGTGATGGCAATACCACGCTCCCGTGCGAATTTGACAAACTGGCTGAGGCGCCCAGTCAAGAATTCGAAAGAAGTGGGCCGAGGGTCGTTATTTCCTCGGCGCCTGCTTGATTTTGTAGCGCTGAAAGGTACCACCGCCGTAGTTTCGGCACCAATCAGGTACGGTGGCATGGCGTTTTGGACTAGGAGAGCAACAGCAGGATCAAGGCCTCGACAGCCTTTCCACTCCTTCATATGAACTCCTGCCAGGAAGTGACTAGCTAAATGGTCGTTGCGCTGCGACCATTCAATAAATCGTTCACTGCAAAACCCGCATCGTGACCTGACCTGTGTAATTTCGGACTTCCATTTCGACATTGACGGCAGGAAATTGTCCACGCTATGCACTAGTCGCACATGTTGACGAAGATGGTCCTTGCGGTAGAAGGTCCGTGCAGCAATATGTTTGCCTTTACATTCGTCATAGGCATGCGATTCAAGATGAGAGTTGGAGGTGTCGTCGATGCCGCAAAATGCACATCTGGCTGTTTCATTGGTTGGGTCCACGTCAATACCGCCAAGCGGAGCGCAGGTCCAGGTCTCCAGTGAAAGGTGAAGCGTTTTTTCATGCCTAGTCCAGTCGAATTTGGATTTGAAAGTGTCTGTACAAAAGGTGCATTGGTATGGTCTTTTTTCCGCCCGAGCTTTCGGGGGTCGAAGCGGAGCTTTGCCGGACTTGCGCCGACGACGGCGTCGTTGCGATTCTCTCACGCCGAATCCTTCTAGCGAGGCGGCCGAGTGGTTAGAATTGGAGCCGCGAGCTGACGAAGCGGAGCTGCTTGATTGGCTTGATCCAAAAGACAAGATCGAGAGAGAAGGGAGAAACTCGACTGAGCCACTGCTGCCCCGCGAATTGGGTTCGCTCTGGGCCACAGCGCGCGAAATAGAGCTTAGGGAAGCCGCTTCGTACTCTGGAGGAGAATGTCGCCAGCGATCTAGTGGACTCATCTTCTGCCAACCCTGGACTACAGCTGGAGGACAGGGAATTGCAGAGCTATGAGAAACATCTACCGAGGTGTCACTTGCTCTTCGCGGTTTGATCTTGCCCCTCCGACGCGCATTTACGAACCACGTGGATAATTGGCTGCTGTTCAGGCCAGTTTTGCTCATGAGATCCATTTTCTCTTCATCGGTGGGGTAGGGATTATGCGAGTGGGCGTCACACCACTGCTTCAATGTTTTGACGCTTGCTTTCGGCAGCCTTGAGCTTTTGACATCCGGCTTCGTTTGTTCGTCATCGTTCCTAGGCGTGATGGAATGATGCAGTTGGCTATGGTGGCCAACCGGATGTGTCTGTTCGTGCGGAGACGAATCGGTAGGAGAGGGGTGATCAAGCTCGTAAGCCTTGGCCCAAATGATCTCCTCGTCATCATTGTCCAAGACTGATTTGAGGAGTGGAATAATAAGTGATACCGGAAAGTCATCAGAATTGATGGCTTGGGTCAACCGGGCAAGGTCGCCAAAAAGGTTCTTCCCATCGCAGCTAGACGGCAGTTGACGAGAAGCCGGGAGCATCTGCAATGCCAAGATTAGGTCAAGGGCATGATGTCGAAATTCTGCGGGCAATTAGCGAGGTTACCTGAAAAGAAATATGGCTTTACCTTCGTTGTCTACGTCGGCGAGTTGCAGCTGTCGTAAGTTTGGTGGAGCGGAAGCGCGAAAAGCGTCTAAGCCTGAGCCTATTGGGTGCGTATTGATTATATCTGACCAGGAGCTGCTCGCCATGAGACCGCAGCAGAAGCATTTGATGGAGTTGCAGGCTGGGATGGATGGTGCGAAGCTCGTTGAAGCGCAGAAAGCGCGCAGAAAGGCAGAAGCCGGATGTGGAATGATGCATGCCAAGGCGCCATTAATTCGCTTAAGCCCCAATAGGTCTAGATCCGGAAATTTGAGTCCGTGCTCGCGTGCAACTGGAACACCTTCACTCATGTTCTAATGCGAATCGGCAGCTCACCAACCATCACATGGACAGAGAAGCTCTTAAGCGAGATCGAAAATGTCTTATTGGCAAATAAGAAAAGCTATCAACGCCACGCTCGCCGGAAAACAGGTTCGTGGGACGTCTCCCCATCCCGCTATTTCCTATTCAGCACCTAATCAGGAAACTGGGCGTCGGACCCTGCAACGCCCAACACTTAGTCGCCAACAAACCCACGATGCATATTGCGAGGTGTTCTTCGCGCCGCGCGGGTTGTAACCACGTGACTGACGTCACTACATCTGCATGTAGCAGGCACCACCCAAGTGGACTCACCTAAAAATTAGCTTATACACAGAACACAGATTACACACACATTATTGATTGACTGCCACATACCTCCGGACCGAACTCGCGGTCACAGTTCTCCGCGCCGCGCGGGGTCAGCACATAGCGTGCCTTTCTTTGTCTGCTGGAATATGATCGCTAAGTGAAGGCGGTTTGAGATAGAGGGATATGGTCCCGATGATCTGGGGACTGGTCCGGTGTCCTGCATTTTCATGGCTTAGCGGGGCATGTAGGGTGGGAGAGGAATATAGGTGGCACTGTGTGGCACCGTGCGGGAAGTGATAAGGGGGAGTGAGCCGGCGGATCGGCCGCTTCCTGTTGGGAATGAACGGAAGCATGGATATTTGATTGCGGTGGGGAGTGCGGCGCGTGGTATCTGAATCATCTTCCGTACTCAACGCTCACGATTACTCCAATTGCTTTGACATATTTGGTGGAGCGATGAGGTTGCGCAGGCTTTCTGCAACGACGATCGCGGCGGCGTGTATTCTCCCGACGGGCTTGGGTCTGAAGCTTCCGGTCTGCGGCGCAGTAAGCATGAGCTTTCCCTTTGCGTCCCTTTGCGTCCCTTTGCTTCTCTTCTTCCTTTCTCTCAGCGTCCCTTTTTAAGACGCCTTCTATACCTTCTGCAACCATCTTATGTTACATTCTGTTGCAGTAGTAGTGGCTGACGTTGACGGATGATCGCAAAAGGACAAATGCCTTCCCCACGGCACCTTCAACGACTGCTCGCCCTCCGACTTTATCTGCCTCTGCGTGCAGCCTCAAAAGCAGATCGACGAGTATCTCGATAGGGTTAAGCCGTGTTTGTATACAAGGGATAGGGGGGTTAATAGTTGTAGTCGGAGTGGGCTTTGGCGTAAGTCTACCGCCCTTCCCTGTTCGTTAGGCGGAGATAGAGAGGAGAATAGAGGAAAAGGGAAGCGGAGATAGGGATAGCATGGGTATCTGTGCTGAAATCGAAATAGAGTATATGGATAATTTGTACTTGTGCTGTACGGAGTTGGGAAAGACTGTGGATTTTTGGTATCGGAGGAAAGGGGCTGTGTGATCAGGGTTGATGGAAATATCTGAACTGGGGTGAAAGGATGGGACGTGGCGGATGAAATTGTTAGTGGGTGACGCTCTGCGATGGACGTGGGTGGACACGTCCAGATGTCCGGATTGGAGCCTTCCTCTTACCATCTCTCAATATAATATCTCCATCCTACATTTTCATGCAAGTCTTCGTAAACCTATTGTTTTCATTCTATTCATCATTAGCGTTCGGTTTCCGTTCCTGTGTTTCTGTTAGCCATGGCCAAAAGGAGTTCGACGGATGACATGGCGGCGGAGACTTCGTTTGACACCGCGATCGTGACACATACGGTTCTTGAAACAGCGACCGGACGTGCGGATGCTTCTACAACATACAGAAGTAAGATGGATGAGACTGCAAGTTCTACGTGGGACAGTGCTCCTACGTATTACTCGGGTGTAATTTCGACCTCAACGGATTCTGAATACGTACCCGCGACAAGGATTTCTTCTCTCCCGCATATCTCTACAACGACTGTGCTGCCTGTTACCACGGACGCAAGTAAAAGCAGGTATAAACCATCTGGAAGCACCACAGCCACGCGCACCGACACAAGGACATCTGATAGGAACACTACAGCCCCTACTATTCCCTCAGTTCCGCCTCCTCCTTCTCCTACGCCCACACGGACAGTTGTGGGTCTCGCAGTGAGTTTATCACTAGCTCTCGTAATTCTTCTGATCGTTGGTTTGTTTCTAATCAGGATGTGGAAGGGGAAAAGAGAAAAGATGAGACAGGTCGCGCTGTTGGGGGATTGTGTGCAGGAAGGTGGTGTTGCAGCGAGGATTGAGGCCTTAAGAAAGGAAGTGGAGGATGAGACCCTGGGGAGAGGATGCAAGGATGAAAGTAACGACTGAAGCCTCTTCTTGAAGATCTTACTTGATCCTGCTGGGACACAACTTAAACTTCTTTTCAGTGTTACAGGTCTACATGTGGAAATTTCACAGCACTTTCTCCATCACTGGAATTCTCGAAGCATACAAGACTACAAGATCCGCATATGCCAGGCAATATAGGCTGGACTATTGGAAGAATGATCCAAGATGCCCTCCGCATGATAGCCTAAAGATGGCGGAGTGGACGTCACACAGTGTAACAAGTACAGAGTCATTGTAAGACACTGTGAGTTGGCGTACAGCAACGGTTTTGTTCAAGCAAATGAGTTTGTGACCCCCTTTGTACTTCCTACAAGAATGTTTGCTTCGCCGTTTTTGAGATCCTCGCTGCCCGCTTTGTTCCCACAATCTGTTCCCGAAATCCATCGTGTTCCACACTTTCCATTTCCCACGTAAATCTCAAATGCTGCAAACACAGCTCACGGAATTTTCTCTCATTTGGTTTCCTTTCTGCATCCTGTATTCGCACGCCCAATTTGGAGATCGGGAGCTTCCAGAATGCGCGGTGCGTTACTACCGTCACAAGATCACCACGAGCGGGCAAACGCTGACACGACGATAGCAAACATGCATTCGGGGCATACGGCCCTCTGATTGCAAAAACAGCGAGCTCTCATGCGCATGTGCAGACAATACTTTCATGAACACTTTCTGGAGCGCGAATGAGTTGTGTTTGTTGCAAAGATGCCAGACTAATCTTGAGCGATCCTGTGAGTGGCTACCTAGATCTACCGATGAAGCGGTCGCGATCTGACTCCAATAGCTTTCATCGGCTACTTTGAGTCCGAGTGTATCGTAGCGATGACCGCAGTCCGCGTGCCTGAGGCTTGGATGATATATTTGGCGTCGGGATCGGGAGCGGAGATTACCATCACTCTAACTACTGAATCTGGTCAATCGACCGGCTTAGTCACCTCTTCTATGAGTCTCTCAATATCACCATCGATTTCTCCGTTCTATTCGCCTACTTCGAAATCGGGGAGCAGTCCTGTTGTAGTGTCCTCGAATGCGGGTTCTTCGACGCCTTCCAACACTGAAACGTCTACATTACAGTCTGAACTATCAGCCACTCCCGAAACGTCTTCGTCTTACTTCCCGCCATCTACCAATTTACCCAGTACATCTCAAGATACATCGAAGTCCCCTAGGCTTCGGCCAGGAGAAATCGCGGGGATAGCTCTTGCCGGAACCGCGATTGTCGCACTTGGATGCGTTGCCTGGCTGCTATCACGGATGCTATGGGATAGAAGCCGAAAGAAGATCGCGCCAAGAAACGTGCCTGGGACAAGTGCCGTGGTAACGGACCCCTCAAAAAAGGTTCTTTCTCGCAAAGATGATACATTGGCGGAATTGGAGGCGCGTGCTTTTGAAGGGAAGCCGGTCGTGTACGAAGGCCCATCCTCAGCACCGGGGTCTTCGATTTTCCCTGAACAGACTGTTTGGACTGGGATAGAAGAAGATGAAGGGGAGAGTATTGCATACGAGTTGAATGTTACAGAAGTGGAAATGGCGAGAGAAGTGAGGTTTAGCAAAGCGAGCACAAAAAAGGTGTAAACAGTAAATAGATGGCAGCGTCACGTCTACCGACGTATCCTCTCTCTAGAAGCAAGGTATAGTGTTCACAAGTACCCGATGCTACCCGCGTTATTGCTGTTCTTTGCGTGAATCGTGTTACTTCTCCTTGTGTTCACAATATTTCGGACGAAGTATTGGTTCGCTCTCTTTCAGGCATCTATACTATGATGGTATACGTATATGACCGAAAAGACTCATGTTCAAATTCCCTTCGCCGTATGTCGAAGAATCCACTGGTTTTCATCTGTGGGACACCGGACCTACGAAAAATAGGTTCATTAGCTTCATCTGAGAGCAAATACTCATCTCGCGACAGCGCTCTGGTGTCACGAGCATGCGTTATTTTCTAAGCAAACGCTGTTAGGTTACATCCCCTTGTGAGGCATTTCCCCATATTCAGCCTCCCATAATACTACAGGATGACTCGTTTCTGCCCTCGGAAGATTAGCCTTCGTGATGTACTAAACAAGTCAAGTTTAAACCTACAAATAACTCACACATTTGCATTCTCTCCATCTATCGAGTCAAAATGTCAACTTGCTTCTCAGTCTTTTTCACTCTCTTCATTCTTTTGCACGCTGTAAACACATCTCGTGCGTGTGAGGAAGGCAAATATCCCCAGACTCTCCCGGGCTCCACGTTCAGGAACGAGCACGAGCTTTTCTTCAAATCACTAGAGCTAATGATAACAAAGGACAAATGTCTCCACAACGACGATGGTTCTGACCGCTACGATGAGACATGCGGAGACAATTTGCGGAGTCAGTGCAATTTGGGCATCGATGCTTACTTCAGTCACTTCTCCCAATGCCTGCTAGAAATCTGCCCAGATGATGAAGATCGGTATAGTAAGTGTCCTCTCATTCTGGGGGCACGATGAGTCTAATACTTACTCGTGTAGCATTTGTTGAGAATGTGACGGAGCAGTGCGCTGTTCTGAGTAAGACTCTCACGTCCATAAGTGGAGGATTCGACGGTACCTCACCAGGGGCTCGCCGCCAAGCGAGAAGACGAAGACCTCGACTATAGAGCTAAAGCTATCCACTGTCTCAACTACAAGACAGGGCTCCTCAACAACCTCAATCTCCGGCTCAATCAATCAAGTCTCCACAGAATTTTTCACCGCGCCACTGCCCTCGCCTTCAACTTTCACTGTCGAGCCACCGGCCAGCACTGGTGTTCTTCCTTCACCTGCCTCTGACGGCGCCCCGTTCCTTTCAACACGACAAACTAATGTGGCCATCGTCGACCCACTGGGGTTCCCTACGTCTTCTTCTCCTTCCCCGAATGATTCAAAGTTCGAAGAAATTTCCACCGCCGCGGCGGCTGTAGTAGCCTCTACCGACCCTAACGACAAGCTAGTGCTTAGCAAAGTACAAATTGCAGGCACAGCGATCGGCGGTGCCGCCGGCATTGCCCTCACAGTTGGTGTGGCGCTCTTCCTATTTTGTCGCCGGAGGCGGTCTAGCAGAGACAGTTTCAGCTACGCCCCTGCACAAACGAGAGAGCAAAGACAGGATCACAGGAGCGAAGGCGGTGCCGAAAAGGCTGAGCTTCGTGGTTAAGGCACAGTGCCGCACCCGCCTAATCACACGCCAGGTTACAGGTTATTGCCCGTGCCCACAGGTCTCAGTGAGGTGGATGTAAATGGAAGCGGATCGGCGTGGCACCCATCTGCACAAACGCGTCAAGAGATGCAGTCTCCAGAACTGTCGGTCATTAATGAGCTTGACAATGGGCCTGAGCAGCGCGCGTTTTTAAGGATGCCTGGTGATATTGGACGGAATTCCTAAGTTAGAGCGGTGCAATGGGCGGGATACTGTTCGTACGCAATTTTTATTTGCATAAAACTAGCTATACATTTTCCTTTTGCGACGATCGCTGTTCGGTTCGGGAATGCTGAGTAGGGACGTTCAGTATGTACCGTTTGCACTCGGCGTTTGCACGATAGATCTCATCTAATTTTAAGCACTGCGCAGTCTGCGATGATCACGCAGTGAATCGATATTTCTGTTCACGCGTCATTGGTGTCGCATGATTCCTTTTCTTGAATGAATTGCTTCCTGGGTTTCAGTTGCGACGAGTGTGGCGCAGTGTATCGCTGACTTGTGCAACCAATCAGTTCACGCAATCAATTAACTAGTCTTACCTTCATACAAATGAACGCTTCTTTTTCGCGGCTAATTCACTTTGGGGCCGATCAGGAGAGAGAAAATAGGGAATCTTTGATGTAAGTACTATTCGTATGTCCTTAATCCCGCACCGTTCACTCAACAAAAATGCGATCGCATCTGTGATCGCTTTTCGCAAGCCTCTAGGTCAGCAGCACCAACTAAATGGCGATCGATACATATGCATGCTGCTGAGGTATGAGGCACGCACTTTCCTTCTAAATAGGCTTTACCGACTTCATTTCTTGGGCTTTAGACCTACCTCGGATGTGATATCGTACGCAAGCAAGGTCTCTCGTCCTCTCGTTAAAGTGTTATTCTCTTTCTAAATTTGGAGCACCACAACCATCTCTAGTCATTATAATTTTCTTAATCCCAAATACCCTCTTCGTGCTTTTGATAGCAGCTGCCTTTGCCGCTCGCCATTGCTCGGAAGAAGCCAACCTTCCTCTAAGCTTCCTGCTTTGCACAGTAAGAAGATATCGATTTCTTGACACTCAGAACGTACTTTGGTACTAGGCACACAATTTCTACGGCGAAAATATCGGACCTGTGTGCCTTGACAACTTGAAAGGTATTTGCCAGCTGTTCAATGCCGTTGAAGAATTCTTTGGAACCGGATACGGCGTGAGCATGCTGCGGGATTGTACAGATGATAGGGACCGTTACGGCAAGTCCTTCCCTAGGGTCTGGTCTTTCGCTCTGTTCATCTTGCATAGAATTCATGAACATCTTCCAACGCGAATGCTCCTCCGTTAAGCGACCACTCACGAGCGTACCGAGTGACTTCGCGAAGTATCTCACGACCACGACTAACAGTATTCAGAAAACCATACTCCCGACATCAACTACGCTTGCTACTGCCACCGCCTCGGACAGGCCAATGGCGTCCCAATCCATATGGCCATCAGCCCCGAGCGCACCCGACTTGTCGCCCACGCAATCAGCTCCCTCTACGCAGTCCCCATCACAAGGCTCCCGCACATCTTTAACGAACGGAGACAGAAGCCCTGAACCGACCACCGAAAGAAACATGCCGCATCAAGCACCAGAGACCGACGGTGAGAAAGCCTAGGGTGTCAAACATTGGGGTGTAAGAGTTATCGTATTCTAAAGGTGGGGTAGAGACTTAACAACAACGCTAACTTAGTCATGAACCATCGGCCACATGATCCCTGCCTTCATAGCCCATCTTAATATGGGGCTGTGGGTGCAATGGGCGCGGTGGGCGCACTGGCGATTGCTGCGGGCATAAACTGTTTGTTATACAGCGAAGGTGCACAAAGACTCCCCTGGAGCTGGAGCAGACCTTCAAATTTTTGGACTCGCGCGCGAAACCAAAACCTGATTGGCAGCAGGCTCCGGAGGGAAGTCATACGACACAGTTGACGGAGGGCAATCTGGAATTTCCGCGCGGTATCAGCGAACTCCCAGGCTCAGAGACGAGGTCGGTGGGTGCGCAAGCCGATGGTTCAGTGCAGCGTAGTTTTGCAGCGAACGAGCTCCAGAGCCCACTTCCGAGCGAGCTTGATGGTCGGGGTACACCGTCTGCGTTTGCACCGAGGAATGATGGTTACAGTTATCGGGTTTCTTGACGAGCAGATTTACTTCAACTGCTGGTCCAATGACTCTCGACAACGCCTTAGCTCGGTATACCTCTTCAAAACGACGTTGGGCTGTCTTTGGCCAATGTACACTAGCAGCAGTGGCCATGGCGGGGTAATCATTGTATAGTAGGGGTCAAGCTCACCAACAATTCCAATTTTTTAATTTTTTTTGGCAATGACGTAGTGAACAAACGCGATCCCAATTCACATGCATGTGTCATATAGGCCGTTTGACGCATCGCTGCGGGAGTCACCGCCATTTGCTATTCGAGAAGCTATTCAGCTTTTTGGATCGCTAAAGCTCATGTAACAGCATCTCACATATCCACGTCGACCATGCGTTCTGCACTTCTTGTGCTTCCGCTATTTCTCACAGCCGCCACCGCCGACGAAGGCTGCAAGAATACTCAAAATCCCCCGCCGCTTCCACGATGCACGGTAAGAACTCACAACTATGTTCACACTCAAAAAAGTAACATTAGAACAAGGAGAAATATCTCAGAGACGGGGACGTGAAGGGAGCATGTCTGACTAATCTTCGCGAAATATGCCTGAGGGACGGCACCGAAGAACTCTTCGATAAACACGGCGACTGTCTGTTGCACGACTGCCCAGAGGGCCGCGATCGCCAGAGTAAGCACACACGTCGCGCTTCGTCATGCACGCCACTGACACGGATGAAGACATTATAGATACCTTCCAGAACGAATGTAATGCCGCTGCACGACTGATTGCGAAAATCGACGGGGACTTCGGAAAATATCTAGAAGAGCAGGACGAGGGCAACGATAAAACAAGCACTGAGAGTCGCAGGGACAAAACAGAAACAGAAAGCAGAGACAATAAGACTACTGAAAGTAGAGATGATAAGACGACTGAAAGCAGCAAGGCGACTTCGACGACTAGTAGCACTGAGGAATCGTCGTCTACCACATCTGAATCATCAACTTCCACAGACTCGCCGATTCCACCTTCACAACCTCATCCTGGTCCAACTTCAACGACCGCTACTCCACAAAACCCCACGTCCACAAACCTCGCACAATCCTCCACAGCATCAGTCTCTGCGCCCATTACATCAGTAACTCCGACTGCAACAAAAACCCCGCTGCCACCGCCAATGGCAAAGCCCCACGACAATACCACATTGAGCAAATCGCAGATAGCGGGTGTCACTGCAGGCGGCATAGCCGCACTTGCTGTCGCAATCGGCTCGGTTATATTCGTGATTCGCCGACGGCGCAAACGATCTGCGACGCAGTCATCCGCGCCATTGTCATCAACAGGTCTAACCTATATGACGGATCGATTCGGGAATATACACACTTCTGAGTGGACAGAGCCGCATTCCGCTGTGGGGGTGCCACCACCGGTAGGCATTAGTGAACCCCAGGTCGGATATGTGCAACGGACTTCCCTAAGAAGGAATCCGGACATGGGTATTAATTTCTGATGATAGAGTAAATGCATTTCCTTTAAGGAATAGTGCATCTCAGTGCCAGGACTACGGGACCGTGGCTCTAATGGAATTCTTGTTTCGTGTGGATTGCGACTATCATAGTATAGACGTGATGATCTTTACCGGAAATAGCGTCGTGTAACCATCGGCAGATGTGGTTTAGTGCACGGCAAGCATCCACAGCGTCGGAACGGACGATCCCGTCGCCAGTAATCTATTCGGAAGGGAACCGCGAGGGTAAATGCCAAGCTATACTTAATTGTGGTGATCGATGGTGGGTTAGAATGTTGTGTTCATTGACCTATGTTACATGTTCCGCAACGTGTCAATGGGACGTCTTGTGACTTATGAAGCCACTCAACACATCAGGAATTCATCCGGGAAGCATAGAACTACGGGATATTCTTATTTTGAACGGTCTCGTATAGAGGTGATGAGAGTTTCGGCACTGCTCAAAGTCATGATCATCCCAAGGTCATCAAAATGAACGACCACAGTCACACGCTAATATCTATCTCGTCGCACTCGCTTAGAGGGAGGTGCGACAACCCCTCATTGTAACCATCTGTGTGGTTGGGCGCTTATAACAGGGACACATTTCAGAAACTGAAGCAGCGTCTTGTTCTCTATCTTTGTTCTAGCCAGGCCTCCTCTCCATACGTTTAAGCGCAACTTCACAAGCCGACCAACTTTCGCAAATATCTACGACGATAGCAGACCACAATCCCAATTCTTGCGTTCTGCCTTCGAGACCCAGTGAGAGAGCCTTTAAGTTGTTGTATCTGTATCCTGTTAACGCCTTCAGGTCTGGTTCAAGAGCGCCGAATTCTCTCCGTGCCATTAAACAATACCTCAAATCCCAAATTCCCTTCGTTCAACCAACAAACGGTTCTACACTGAGACTATGGATGCTCTCCGTTCGGCATCTTCAATGCTCGACCCTCCACAAGTTATCACGGTGCGCCACATCCTAAATAGACACGAGAAGGGTGCGGTCATCGCCTTGTCAGCAGTCGCCGGAGTCTTTGCGATCATTATTGGGGCCCTTCTGTATCTCTGGCGGACTGAGCGTGCACAAAAGAAAGCGGAAAGAATGGATATGGAGGAGGCAGGAATCGACAGTTAGAAGACAGAAGTGCTGAAGACGTGAAGTAGAGATGTTTGGGTCGCTTACAGTGATTTTGTACAGGACTAATGCACGTGTTGCTCAATTACTTTTACTCCTGTGCCCAAGTTGGGGTTGGTTCTTGACGCTTTCATCTGAATTGTGGATCCGCAGATACTCTAGCTCTTCACTGCACATGACCGACTTCGGTCTTTTCACACTCTTAAATTGTAGAATGCTTTCCCAAAAGGTCTTGTTATATGCACAGATGTGCCACTACATAGTGCGCAGAACAAACAGTGTAGCTGTAGCCTTTCGAAAGGGCCTTCGCAATGTTTTTTGTTGTTTCTCGTTACTACCGCGCGGAGGCGCGACCTATGGGCTCCATGTATACCACCAACTCACTGGAACACTTTTGTTCCGCATATACTAATACCTATCCTTTCTCCTTTCCCATATAATCATGTTTTCTTATACCACCCACTCCCAACAGCCTTCATCTTCGCATCCCCAGTATACGTCTTAGCCCACTTCTCATACGTCTGTTTTGGCGTACCACTCGCATCGGGGAAATTGACCGTGCATCCAAGGGTCTTGTACCCCGGCGCAAGATTACCGCTGAAGAAATTGGCAACAGTAGATACCAATGTGACCGTGCTGAAAAGTTCCGATGGGAAGTTCGCATAAACAGCGTTGTACAGGAAGCAACCGAACGCTTGAGGGTTATTGGGAACATCGACCGGGCCGAGCACGAAGGATTGGTCAGCACCACCTCCGCCCATCGCTGGTTTCGCATAGAGGTAGACGTCGAGGATGCCGCCGACGGCCTCGGCGATGGTCATGGGTGTAGCGCGGCGGTACCAGCCTTGCTCCGGTATGCGTTCGGGCATATGGGTGTACGTGAGCTCCGGGTCAGACGAAGCACCCTGTCGCGTGGGTTTCGCACCGTAGAAACTGGTAATCGAAGCCTCGTTCGCGACGCCACCCGCGCCGATCGTCCCGTTGGAAAAGAAGCCAGGTATGAAATAGTACGCTCCCATCACCACAGCCGAAGACGGAAGGTTGAAGTAGAACTGCTTGTTCGCCGCTTTGGATGCGGCGTACCGGTTCTTGAAATGCTCCTTGATAGCGTCGACACTGTAGGTTCCGTTACCCTTCGCGAGGGCTTGCTGGTGCATCTGCTTAAACAGTTCCGGTCGGAAAGATATGTTGTCGCCTTCTAGGTAGAAGTCGAGGCGCGTGGCAGACGCATCGCCTTCGTTGAACTTTCCGTGACCGGCGATGCCGGATGGTGTGCCCAGAATGGGATTGAGAGCTCCGTTCAGAACGCCGACCCGGTTGTCTGCTCCGCCGATGCTCATCTTCTGTGAAATTATGTCACCGCCGTCGATCGCGCCTCCTGTGGCGAGAAGGGAGGATAGGTCGACACCCATGTTGAAAAGTACTTGTGTCCCGGCATTGATTTGGCCTATTGTTGCGATGCCGTTGCGGGGTATATCTAGAAGCTGTTAAAATGAGTGAACAACGACTGAGGAAGGGCATGGTTGTACAGCCATGATTCGCGAGTGTGTTGAGGCCTGGGCAAGGACCGCGCTGATCGGTAGGCCCAGGTGCCTGGAAAGGGTAATTTGCTGCACATATTAGCATTCTAGAGCTCATGTGTTGCAGGACATCGTACCCTCAGGAAACTTCTTCAGTCCTTTGACCGCATCGTTGGTAGGAATGAGGCCAAGAATGGGATCCACCACCGCTTTCAGTGTACCTCCGAGCAATGTGACGACGCCGTTGACCAATCCTGTACTGAGTTGACGAGAAGCAATTTGGTCGGACTGGGTTCTTTCGTGTTCTTCAAGGCGGCGCTTGATTTCATGACGCGCTTCCGGATGGTTTAGGAGAGCATCCAGACCTTCAGGCCTCAACCACGGAAAGGCGAGGGCAGTATATGCCGCCAAAGATGCGTAAATAAGAGAAGAACGCATAATGAAAGGGAAAATCTCCGAGACCAGACGATGAAGTGGAAGAAAGACACCTACTCGTATTACTTTTGCCGCTACGTCCTTCTTATGTAGCAACCGTAGGTCTATCCAGATTACGATTCAAACATCGTATTTTTCCAGTAGCGCAGCGTTGGTTGACTGGTTTGCCGAAGTGACACCCGCCTATCATCCTTCCCAAGTTGCTCGAAACCCTCACCCAATTGAATCATTTCGTCGTCATTCCGTGGAATCTACGTCCTGGGCTCTTCACGACGGTGCGTGGGTGGCTTTTGTCTAGATATTAAGATTTTCTGGTCGCTGGGCGCCAATACAACGCTAGCCGGAAGCGAGTGCAGAAGTCCAGTGCGCGGGTCAGGGGTCTTTCTTGATTGGGCAATGATGTTGTGGGTCGCCACTCGTTTAGTTATATTCCCCACAAGACGACCCACAACTTACCAACGATCTACAAGACCGCAATTACCAAAATCCATGGATCTGCCGAGGCTGGCCTCGGATCTTGGAGTATCCGTGGGACGCGCATATACGGAATGTTCTACCGCGTGTCAGCAGACTGATAGGAATTATGATAGGCCCGGATGAATGCAGTGCGACTACATCGAATACGATCGCGGTGTAACAGAAGCAATGGGAAACCTCGACGTCAGTGCCAATACCCGGAGACTGGGGTTTATTTTCGTCAAGACAAGATTCAGAGAACCACTAGCGTCTAATTCCCTTGCTAATCTGCTAATAGAAACGTCGATCCACCGTAATTACCAGAACCCACGAATTCTCCGCGACAAAACGGAACTAGGACTGTCCACCACAGCATTCATGGAGGCCGAAAAGAAGCTTCCGATAACTTAGCTCCGCTCGAATCGCTTCAGGCAAATTATCGTACCATGGTCCACGGAGTGCTCTCCGAAGTCGGGAATAAGCATCATAGTGCAGAGCCCGAGAACTGGTTTTCTGGTAAACTAATGCTTAATTTGATTCCACGGAGGACCAGTCGCCACTGCCCGCCCTCGGGTCCTTAGGACCAAGTTGCGATTCGAAAGCTCGCCCCGTTGACTCTCGAATTGTTCCTGTGAGCTGCGAACTCATTTTGGTTGGTCCTTTGTTTGTCCCGGGCGAATTCTAGCACCGGCATCCTCACGCGCTCTTCTCGTGTTCATGCTTGAGAGTGTCTCACTTCGAAAAGGAATAGATAAATTATGGCACTAGACTAACGATAGATCTACTCAGGACAGGACGAATGTGTGGACTTTCTAATACCAGAGCGACTCATGGTCGAGGCAAATGAGCCAAGTCGCAGTCAAAGGCCGTACTACCCGGATTTATTCGACCCAACAGTCATTTGATCAAAACTTCCCCTAAAGGCAGCATAACGCCAACCTTGGATCCAGTGCCTTAATCTACCGTTTTCTGGCGCCGTTGAAACTGCATCACAGGCCCCTTTGTCTTCGCCACAAACATGTCCTTTATCTGGAGCTCGTGCTCGCGTTCCCGACCCCTCTCTTCACCCCTCCCCCCTCCGCCGACTTTCTCCTCGCCTGGTGCTAAGCGCATGTCATATAGCCACACCAGGCGCGCTATGGTGACCATGAGTTCCTTCATGGCAAGGGCTTTGCCGACACAGCCACGCTGACCGATGCTGAAGGCGCAAAAACCTGATTCTGCTTTCGCTACCTCCTCGGCCGAAGTGACGTGCCCGTCGGCGCTGTCGGATGAACACCCAATAATCCACCGCTCGGGCCGGTATGCAAAGCTGTCCGGATACAGTGCCTCGTTATGATGTATTGCGTAGTGCGGAACGCCCAGATCCGTGCCGGGCGCGAACCACTCACCCGCAATGGTCACCCCTTCGGCGAGGACTCGTCGTGGCAGGAGCCCTGGTACCCCCGGGGTTATGCGCATAGCTTCGTCAATGCAGGCGCGCAGCCACCGACAGGTGGATAGATTAGTGCCGGGACGGATGGACTCGAGTGAGCTGAATCTTGGCCGCACTTCCGCTTGTAAGCGGGCAAGCGCTTTTGGATAATGCATGAGATAAAACAGGGTGGAAGCAATAGCAGTAGCAGTAGTGTCAGACCCTGAGTCGATCAGTGCACTGCGGACGAGGATCGACAAGATGGGATGACAGAGCATAGGATAGCTACGCACCTCCAGTAATCAGCAGGCTTGTTTCCGCCACCAGATCAGATGGGCTGAACACGGGGGCTCCTGATTTGGAGTTCTTGTTGGCAAGCAGGAGGTGCGAGAACACATCGTGATGTCCGGTGTCATTTCCAAGAGCCAGGCGCTTTGTTGACTGCTGCCTCGCAAAGGCTTCATAACGCTGGAGATTCTTGCTCAGTCCAGGGTAGAACCAATCGCCGATCCCGAAGCGAAGAAGTGCTGGCATCCAGCCACACTAAACGCATATCTGTGAGTAGGCGCGGTCTGGGGCTGAGAAGGACTCATAAGCATTTAGATGGACACTTACTACGTTAAGTCCATTTACACCTTTTGGGAGCATCTCGAGGATGTATCGGTTTCCGGTTGAATGGAGCATGTTAAATGAGGAGGAGAAGCAGATATCGCTCATAATATCAAATGCGAGATAATCGGCCCAATCCGTCAGGTCTCTTGGCTCACTCCATCTATCCTCTCCGTCTGGGGTACTGGCGGCACTCCCGGAAGTTTTTTGACCCAGGGACTCGCAGAAACTGCGTATGTTACGCAGAATTAGCTCTTCCATGCTCCGGATCGAGGACTCCGACAGTGCCACAGAGACTGTTCTTTTTTTCTTCGCATGAAGTTGATTGTCGATGGTTGTCAGAGAGCTATCTCCTTTGAATACTTCGTCAAACACGTTATAGTAGTTTGATTTGTTTGTATTGGCTTTAGTTCCATAAATCTTTTGAAGGCCTTCGGCGGTGTTGACAGAGATGCGATTAGGGCCGAAGCGGACGAAAGTCCCTGTGGATACGGTCAGTGGGGTACTTTAGGCTCTTTCCGCATGTCCAAACCCATACCGTGCTTTTCATGAAGACGTAGGAAATGGATGTGTCTATCCCCACGCAGACTTCGGATTACAGAGTACCAGTCGGTGATCTTCCCCAACAATGGGCCGGGATACTTTGCCAGTGGGTGGAATTTTAAGCGATAAACCACCACTCCAATGAACTGAAATTATGTTAGTAAGCCATGTCTCTTACTTTTAGTCATGTCGTACATAAAGAATTGCGCACAGGATGCCAACCAGCATAAAAGAACCGAAGTTTTCAAACGCCATGAAGGGCATTAGACAAGAAAATTTTCAGCTAAATTGAACTCTGATGAAGACAAGAGCAGGTAGACACGGGGTTGGAGCGGTGAATCAAAAATGATAAGCGTCAAGTTAAATAGCCGAGTATCGTACTAGCATAAGATATCGTTTATCGGCGACCGAGGTGCTGCTCGCCCAGAACTTTAAGCCTTCCACTTATGGAGAATGGCGCTTCATCCTTGCTCCATTGTTCATACGGGGCTGAATCTCTGCTCCCCTCCATGCTACCAAAGCCAAGATCCTTGCTATGCAGGAGCAAGGGTCAGCGGTAACTAGGCAATATAAAACCGGCGTCTTATCACGAAGAGCTGGAACGTCATCCATCCATCTCTCACTGTATTTTCGGGTACCATGGACGGAAAGCCAATCCACTCGGAGCGACATATGCGCGTTGTCTGCGTTGGCGCAGGCGCATCTGGATTGTGCCTCGCTTACAAGCTGCAACGCTCGTTCCAGAACTTCAGCTTGACCATCTACGAGAAGAACGCTGATGTCGGTGGTGTCTGGTTTCAGAACCGATATCCGGGGTATGTGTTCCGTGATTGATTGACCCTTTTCGAGGATAAGCCCATACCAGTGCTGATCACTGTTGATAGCTGCGAATGCGACTATGAGGCGCACAACTACACGTACTCTTGGGAACCAAATCCGGACTGGCCCCAAGTGTACGCTTCGGCTAAAGAGATCAGAGGCTATTTCGGTGGCTTTGCAAGCAAATACGGGCTCTACCGCTACTGCAAGTTCAATCACCGAGTGTTAGCTGCCGATTGGGCGGAAACGCAGGGCGTTTGGAAATTGACGGTCCGGGATAGCGATGCAGAGACGATGACAGAAGAATTTGACATCTTCGTCAACGCTACTGGGATCCTGAGTACCTGCAAATGGCCCGACATTCCGCATCTTGACAAGTTCCAGGGGGCCAAGATGCATAGCGGTGCATGGGATGAAAGCATTGATTTGGCAGGGAAGAGAGTGTGCCTCGTTGGAAATGGGTGGGTATCCGATAGTCGTAACCTAATTCCGAGTCGGACTAATGATCGCGCAGATCCTCAGGACAGCAGATCCTGAAGGCCATTCAACCCATCGTCGGGCACCTGACTGTCATCATTCGACAACCCACCTGGCTATTTGGTCCATTTGGGGAGGCACAGAGAGTCTACAGTCCAGAAGAGCTCGAACGTCACAAGGCTGATTCCAAATTCCTGACATCAAAACGCAAGCAATTCGAGGGCCGCGTCAACAGCTACTTTGGCATTTGCTTGAAGGATTCTCCCCAGCAAGCTCAGATGCGTGTCCTTCTTACCGAAGTCATCCGACAGAAGCTCCTCGAGACGAACTCCGAGACATTGGACGCGAGCGTCGTCGTTCCGGGCTATGCGGTGGGATGTCGCCGCCCCACCCCTGGAGTCGGGTATATCGAAGCACTTGCTTCGCCCAATGTCTCAGTTGTCACCGGGGAGGTAACCAAGGTGACAAAGACGGGCGTTGTTGACAATAACAATATAGAGCATGCAGCTGATATCCTCATTTTCGCCACGGGGTTCGATGCCAGTCACCGGCCGCCATTTCCAGTGCATGGGTCCGGCGGCAAGAATTTGCAGGAGCTATGGCGGGAGAGGGCCACTGCATACCTAGCTCTTGCTGCACCGGATATGCCGAACTATTTTGTGTTCTCCGGGCCCAATAATCCCTACGCCAGCGGCTCATATCTGGTCACTATTGGTAAGCTACCCGGCTCTGACTCAAGGTGTCTAGCTATTTGATTAAGTTCCCACGCTAAATTAAGCAATACAGAGGCACAGGCGGACTACATGCTCAAAATGTGCGACCGCTGGCAAACGGAGAACATTCTTTCATTTGCGCCCAAGAAGGAAGTTGTTCAAGAGCTGCAGGAGCAAATCGATACCATGTTAGCCAGAACAATCTGGTCCGACTCATGCAGCTCATGGTACAAACCCCACGGTCGAGACACTCCTGCGAGCCTATGGCCCGGAAGCGGACTCCACTACATGGAAGCCATCTCGACAGTGAGGACGGAAGACTATGACTTTCAATACCAAGGAAACCGGTTTGGATGGCTAGGCAACGGCGTCAGTCAGGTGGAGTCTGACCCAGATTGCGATCCGGCATTCTATGTTCGTGAAAAGGACGATAGCGAGATGATCGGAAAAAGGAACAGGCGTAGAATCTTGGCTGCAGGGGAAAGACCGGAAGCTCAGTTTCTAGATAGTTTCGGTCCCCGAGAGGAGTTGAAATGAGCAGGGCGCAGAAACTTAGCGCCAATCGCGCATTCAGTGATGGCTAGAGCAAGGGTGTTCACATTCTCTTGCATCTTACATGTAACCAGTTTTTGGAAGCTCATGACCTAGACACCTTCTGAAGCCGTTCTCGAGCAAGGGATAAAATGCTATGATCTATCACACCTTTCCACAAGCAGATATTCATTCGTTGCTCACTTACAAGCCAATTTCTCCACGCTTTCAGTTTCTGATTCGAACCCTCGAGTTTGGCAATAAGAGACTTAGCTCAACAGTCTCCTGTTCGATACTTCGATACGCCCAAACACACTACGCCACTTGTTTATCCAAGCTCTAGCAGACATCCCAAGAACGCTCCTCAATGTCTGAGGTAAGAATGAGGAATCGTCTTTGGTGTACCTCGATTAACATTCTGAAGTACTCAATCTCGACGCTGGCCTACCATGTCTACACCCTGTATCTTTTCACTGCAAGTGACTTTGTCGCTGTTCTCTGGCCCCAAACATTCTTTGCCGTTAGTTTCGCCCTAAGCCCATCACTGAACGCCGGTGTGCAATTCGCTCTTCGCAACATTGTCCTGCGTTTGCCTTCGGCAATTCTCTGGATCTGGCTCCAGCTCCTGATATTCGATCTATCCAACCAACGGCGCGCCGACTCAGTTGCGGAGGACGCAGTTAACAAACCTTGGCGTCCAATTCCGAGTGGCCGCCTACAGAGGCGGCACGCGAGGCAGCTTCTCCTCTACAGCGTACCAATCTCGTACGCCTTGTCTCGACGCGCCCTTGGTGGCGAGCCCGAGACCGTAGCACTATTCGTGCTGACTTGGATCTACAACGACCTTGGGGCTGCGGAGAACTGGATCCTTCGGAACATTCTCAACGCACTCGGTATTACGACATTCGGTGCCGGAGCCACAGCCGTTCTAACAGGACGATCAGCTCTCATGCCAACAGTTGACGACCAATCATGGCTACGCATTTGCGCAGGGGTGTTATTGACAACCATCCAAGTCCAGGATCTATACGACCAAGAAGGCGATTCTAAGCGTGGGCGTAGAACCATGCCGCTCGTGCTAGGTGACGGTATGACGCGATGGCTCACTGCTGGGGCAGTTGCTGCTTGGAGCATATTAGTCCCTGCTTACTGGCGTGTCACTTGTCTCGCAGGATGGTTTGCGGCTCTGCTACCGGGCTTGGTTGTCTCAAGAAGGCTGCTCGCTCGTAGAGACGTCAAGTCTGATCGCAAGACTTTCCAGTTTTGGGCATTGTGGATGGTTGGCTTGTACGCAATGCCGGTGATTAAGACAGCTTGGGGCTAGAACCTGCATGTGTACATAAGCGGTACGCTGCATAATTCATGACTATGAGATAACCTAGTGGCATGGCGGCATAGGATTTTAATGATACGTAAGAGACAAGCTAGCGGCTCGGTCCGAGGCACGTTGGTAGAACTGATGTATGCGATACGGTCAACCCCCAAGTTCGTCGTCTTAGCGCACAAACGATTTCCTCTTTTGGGAGGCGAACATGTGGAGCGTGCCAGCGATGGACACGGGCATCTAGATGTGGTGCGGAGAGAAAACTCGCGGCTTTATTTGAGGCACAGTTGCATGGGAGGATCGCGAGGAAAATTAGCAATGCCGCTGCATGGGGGGTTTAGAGGCAGGTTGGCTGCGCGGCTGCATGAGCAAATCGGGAAGGAACTTGATTGCACTGAAGCGTGGGGCGATACGGTGGGGAAACTCGTATGAGAGGTAAGCAGTTCATGAGCTGCAAGTGTGCGGCACGGATACAGGAGAGATCGCAGCGATTGGCCAAGAAAAGAAAGCATGGGTAATTGGACAAATAGACTTACGCACCTGCCCGAATCTCTAGCAACCTAACGCGTGCGCCGTAAAATTCGACACGATAGGGATAGCTTTGCGCCGCACTGATCGAGACGAAGACATAGCTACTTACAGCAGCGTTCTATACCCGACGAATAGTTTAATCCCATGGACGATATAGATATTGGAGCTTCAAAGTATAAGGGTTTTATGCGGTATAAAAAATGGAGTTCATAGTAGTCATAAAGGTCATATTTGCATCCGGTAGTGAGAAAGGGAAATTCAGACCCAGGGACATCGCGAAAGAGATTACGAAACGCCTAAATGTGACTACAATAGAGCTACACACGCAAATTTTTTTGCAGTTTCCGGAAGGTTGCCTGGCCGGAGTAAGTGATTGATGGACTCCGTCTCGAACTCAACCTCAATTGGAGACTCCCTGATCTGCGCGCAGGGCATCTGATCCTCCGGCTACATGCGCGGATGCACAGTCCCTCCCTGTTCTTCGACAAACTTGCCAGCGAGCTTCGCTGCCTCAACTGCCTCCTTTTCAAAGCCTAGGACATTACCAACGACGAGCACGTCATGTGGTGCATGGGAGATGGTGTGCGTCTCCACCACGCTGCCCATTTCCCGGAGCTCCTCTCCCATGCGCAAACCTTCCGGCCCCAGGATCTCCGAGCCACCCACGCAAATCCAAACGGGCGAGACGGATCGAAAAGCGTGGCCGGTCTGCACCACATAGGCCCTCAGCGTGTTGTTGGTCAGGTCCAAGCCTTCGGTGAACTTGGTGGCTCCCCAACTATAGAACTTTCCGTTGAGGTAGTCGGTCGCGTAGTACTTGCTGCCGTTGGTGACCGACGGGTCTTTAGCAGCTTCAAAGTTGATGGACGGACTCCAAAGCAGTAATGCTCGTGGGGGAGGAAGATCCACCTTCTCGGCCGAGAGATAGCGGATGAAACAGAGTGCGATATGCGCGCCAGCCGAGTCGCCAGAAACAATGATATTCGAACCCGTATAACCTTGAGAAAGGAGATGCGCGTAGGCAGATAAAGCGTCCTGCAGAGCGGCGGGGAAACGGCCTCCAGGGTTGCTGGCGAGACGATATTGTACGAAGAGGGCGTACGGAGCCGTGTTCCCTGTCAATGTCTGACCCGCATATGCCCCGTCGAAGGCACGGCCCTCGCCTACAGCGTATCCACCCCCGTGAAGATGAAGGATTACTCTACCCCTGTATTCTTTGGGCGGGGTAGAAGGGTACCATGTCCCTCCCGTTGTGACTGGCCGGATTGTCTTGTCGTCCATAATCCCTTTAAGGTGGGCGTCTTTGACAGGGGCGATTTGAATAAATCGTTCGCCCTCGCTTCCCGGTTCGAGTTTCAAAGTAGTTTTGGCTCTAACCACAGCGGAGTGATAAAGATAAGCGCGCATGATTCTGTTCATGAGCGCTTGGCGCACCGTCCATTTCGGATTGGGGCGTTTGATGATATAATAGAGGCCGAGGAGAGGGGCCTTAGCCGCATATAAGAGAACGACGCTCAATGCCCACAGGGTCTTGAAGGGTTGTTTGGTGATGAGGCTCATGGCTGCAAGACTTGTGTGATGGTTGACTGGTCGTCGCAGACAATCGCGAAAAGCACAGAACCTCAAGAAGGTTGAGATGGGGGAAGAGCAAGCTGCGGCAAAGACGTGTGTATGCGCGGGGTAAATAGCGGCCGCAGGGACAATTATATAATCGCCGGCAGGCATGGATCTAAAATTTGCAAACTCTAGAACAAAGCACCAACCCGACATTGTGGTACCGACGCCCGAAAGCCTGTGCCGTGAAGTCGTACCGCATGGGACCAACACCTGCATCGGCGACCATAAAACTACCTGCAGACTATCCATGTAGCCCGCATTGTTTGTTCACCGAAGTCCGGACTTGGGTATGAGGGTGTACGGTATTCGCGCGAGTACTTTGTGGTGATCCAGCCGCTATCGAGGTGGTGAATATATTCGTAAGCATTCTTCGCGGTTGTTGACTTTTGTTTGCGCTCCTGCTGCAAGGCTCCCTCATCATGTCTTTACCTCCTGAAGCAATCCAATACCAAAAGGAGCATATTAAAGACAATCTCCAGCCCAATCTTTACGCAGCTTCTTTTATCTGCCTGCCTGCAGCGTTCATCTTCGTCGGGCTTCGTTTTTATGCTCGACGCCTGACTCCCGGCGGGTTGGGGAAAGATGATCTGGCTATTCTTTTTGCGCTACTTTTCACTTCTTCGTTCGTGGCTACTTGCGTATGGGGTAGGAAACCCCTTTGCAATTATGATTCGCATGATCACGGGGAGCGAGAGCTAATCATCATGTAGTGACAGTGCTCGGTATGGGCAGGCAGCAAATTCTCATGGATCCAGCAAACTGGGTAACTTATGTCAAGGTACGTCAGATTCGGAGGCAGGACTGAAAGGGTCTGACAAAGTACCAGGTCACCCTCGCGGCGGAGATTCTTTACAACCCAGCTATATTCTTCACCAAGCTCTCCATCCTGCTGCTCTATCGCCGAATCTTCCCCTCAAAGACCTTCAATCGCATTCTATGGGGCGTGGGCACTTTCATACTTGCTTATACCATTACATCATCCACGGTCAACCTTCTTCAGTGTATTCCGATTGCTGCGAATTGGGACCCGAAGCTCGCAGCCACGGCCAGGTGCGTCGACTTTGGCAGCGAACTCATCGCCCTGAGCACTATCAACGCTGTAACCGATTTGATCCTGCTGGTTCTTCCCATGCCGAAACTATGGGGGCTTCATGTCAGCTTCAACAAGAAGATTCAGTTGATGGCTATGTTTGCTCTGGGTACTGCGTGAGTCTACTCGTCTTCCGATTTGTCATGAAAAGTTGAGGTTAACCCAGCACAGTACAGTCGTAGTCAGTATCATACGTGCGAATTACGTTAGCTCCGTCTCCTTTACCAATGGTACATGTAAGCTTCCCTCCCTCCTCATAGCTTCACCCTAGGATCAGTCACATACTGAAAAATCATAGGGAACAACGCATTTGGCGCCGTGTGGTCCATTGTTGAGACATGTCTCGCCATCGTTTGCGCCTGCCTACCGACACTGAAGCCCTTGTACGAAAGGGCTTTTGGCAAAGGAGGCTCAGATACAAAAGGATCATCTGCCGGCAGATTAATATACCCACTCTCCGGTCCGACGGATGGTAGTGGGGATGGCTTTAAGATGAAGACCTTGGGGTCGAAATCAGCGGATGCTAGTTATCCGGGCAAGAGCAGCGTGGCCGAGAGCATTTATACGGAAGATAGTGGTCCGCACCCGTTCACGAGGCTGAGAGATGATGTCTGAATGAAGGCGTGTGCAATGGGTCAAACCCAGCGCACGAGGGATCGCGTTGTTGATGGGCGATCGCCGGAGGCGAATACTATGTGTACCATAGCCGGAAGTAGCGACAGGGTCATGTCGTACATTTATTTTTTATTCTATGTATATGCGCTCTTCGTTAAGATGGTTAAGTCTAAGTCCGCTCCTTTTAGAACGTTCATGTGACTGGCTTTAAGCGGACTGTACACATGTAAACATGTAAGTGTGGTGAAACTAAGACGGAAAGAGATGTGCCGCGCCGAGACTTGTGTTGAACAAGCCATCAAAAGAGACGATGTAAAAAACTCGACACTCCATTTACAGATGAACCTATCTATCCAAAAGCCCAACATTCATTCCAGCCCAATGAGCATTCCACAATACGGCCCCCGGCCCCCAACCCATGCATGATAATAGTCGCCGGAAACCCCTCATGCATGACGCCCTCATCCAATCCCCAACACCACTCTAAGCGCCCAGTCCATGCTCACCCCCCTCCATCCCCGGCCTATCACTCTCAACCCTACCCTCACACGACGACTCCGCCGTCCTCAGCAGATTCCCCTTCGCAACATCCCTTTTAATCGCCTCAAGCATATGCCCAAACTTGAGCCACCCAGGCACAAGCCTACCACCCATGAATCCAGGCACCTGCGCATCATACACAACCAAGGGCACCATCTACTTGAAATTCTCCTCTTGGGCGCACTCGTTGACGAGCGCCGTGTCGGCGGCGTAGGAAGCAAGCCAGCCGGGGGACTCGTAGCTGGGCGTGTTGGCGGGGTCGGTCGGGGAGTCGGGGATGCGGTGGCCGAGGAAAGCGCCGCGGAGGATCAGGTTGCCCTCGTCGTAATAGACTGTGCCACCGAGGGTGGAGAAGTCGTTTGGGTAATTGGGGGAGGGGAGGGTGACGATGTGGCCGAGATACTTGCGAGTGTTCAGCGGAATCATGCCGATGAATTTGGCGATGTTGTCTTGCCTGTGAAATTGTCAGTTTCCGTTTCGACGTCATCTCGAGAAGAGGATGGAGCTTGGATGCCGCCTAGTGGCTAGGTTAGCGACTTACGAATGCGATACATCCTTGTGTCTACACATAACCCACGGCTTGCCAACGCAATCATTGTACGTCACGTTGAACAACTCCATCACCTGGACAGGGTCATAACCCTCCTCTATAAACTTGTTTTTGAAGTCGAGACAGGTCGTGATGGAGAAGTTGGTTGGTACGATGGAAGACGGCGTGGATTCGAGCGAAAGGAGGAGGGTACGGCTGAAGGTCCAGTCGGTGGGGTCAACGGGGTGATCCAGGACGAGCTTGTCGAGATTGCGGGTCTGGAGGGGAGTGGTGAGAATGGTGGTAGCGATGAGGGCGAAAGCCATCAGGGACTTGAGGACGGTGAACATTGTGATTGATGGGCAGGATTGCGACTAGAGAGTCTACTGTCTAGAGTGGCTTGTTGATTCTCCTTCGGTTCGGGGGGGTGAGGCTTTTATACTCAGGGGGAGAAATTACTAGGCCTGTTGCATCAGCATGATAGTGCCAATTCTTTGTTTGCTGTCGGAGGAGCATGACCGCATGGAGCAGTCGTTGCCCGGATTCGGCTTCTAGCGTAAACGGGGCTCAAACCAAAAGCGCGGTGTCTGGACCCGTTGCTCTGGATAAATATACATGAGTGATTAGAACGGTGAAAAAGGGCGAGGGAAAAAGTTTACGAACCACGTCTTCGAAGCAACATTGAAAAATGTGTTCCGAAAGATAGCTCTTAGTGCAAGACCCGTTTGCATTTTACCAAGCGTCCGCATGAACGGAGGGCAATCGCAACTTTATTCTTCAACAAGCCGTGAGAAATGCACCGATCTCGCTGCCCCTATCCCCGCACAGTTCCTTTTGGTGCCACGTGCATGGAACAAGTCTCACTCGGGACGGTGGCTCGCGGTGGCTAATTACCGTCCTGTTCCTTTTTATTCGAACCCAATAACCTCCTTTTCTTTGAAATCACTCAAAACCAAACCCACTCCATTCCCAGTTTCATCAGCATCAAATGCCCAAATCAAAAACCCAAGCGCATCCACCACAAGCGCATCCCTCTCCCACACACCCTCATAGCAACTCAATATCCACTGCTATCACCCCCTACCCATAATTAAACGGATTTCGACAAAGCGGACAACTACTACTCCCACTGCTTTTAAACCACTTAAACAAACACCCCCCATGAAACGCATGCCTACAAGTCCCACACCTCTTATCCGGCAACCTCTTATCACTCCCCACGATACTATAACAAATCGCACACTCGGTCTGGCCCTTCATGGCGCCCTCGACATTGCGCTTGAACGTGGTAAGCGCGTCGATGAGGCTGCCGTTGAAGATGGTGATGGCGCCCAGACTGGTGCGCAGCCAGGACTGCCACTTTTGCTCGTTGACGGCGACGCGGTTGAGGCCTTCGATGCGCGCGTTGGTGAGGGGGAAGGCCGGCGGGAGCGAGATGCGCATTGAGGTCGCTTGGTCGTCGAGCGTGTACGAGGCGGTTATTTCTTGGGCGCGTGGGGCGACACGGATGGTGAAGGGGGAGTCGGGGTCTGCGGTGGATTGGGCGTCGGCCCAGTCTTGGACGGATTTTAGGGCGGCCGAGATGACGGGTGGGGAGATATAAAGGGTTGGTTAGTGGGAGGGGGAGTATGGGAGTGTGTGTTGCTTACGAATTTTTCCGTCCAGGGCTCGAGGGTTACTACGATGGGGCGCGATTTGCAGTCGATGTACCATGATTTTGTCGGCGATGGCACGTGGAGCAGGCATAGATAGTAGATGTGAGTCAGCAGCCACTGTGCATCTCGTCTGGGCAACTCTATGTCGGGAGTGTAGGTAGTGATATCGAGCTTGGAAATGTCGGCGGGCTTGTTGTGGGTATGGCCGAGAAAGTCAAATATGAAGTCGAGCAATCCGGGGAGGTAGTCGCCCTCCTTGATATGATCCACGTAATCATTCTTGACCTTGAAAGACTAGATAATCGTCAACGTCAAATATCGTAAAGATCATAGCGAGAACACTCACAGCGTGCTCGATGTGATCAAAGACCAGAATCCAGCTTAGCAAGTATCCTCGTAGCGGCAACGGAACACTGCGCTCAAAATTCGCTTCTGCAAGCGCTGCGACCGTTGGCGCCTCGAGAATAAGCGAAAGCAACTCCTCAGGTAAGCGTGCAGTTGTCTTCTCAAGTGCAGCATCGATCGAAATTTGCTCTTGCGCAGCGGGTATCTGCTTGTGCAAGATGTCGAATGCGGTCTGCTGGACCGGCTGCGACTCTACATATAGAAGAGGAAACAGGTCTTCGGTCGATTCAAGATGCTTCAGAGGCACCTTGGCGATTTGGCGTGCGAGTACGTCATTGACCATCTTTAACGGCTGGTGGAACTCATCCGGGAAGTGCTGGGAGTGTTTCAAGAGATTGACGAGGCCGTTTGCAATGGATTGCTCTGTCTCCTTCCAGACTTCCAAAAGGTCATCGTTCGGGTCGTCTCCTTGCGTAAGGATGCGCAGCTGCGCATAGAGTTTGAGAGAAGCATGGACGAACGGTATCGGGCTGCGAATGGTCAGTATTGACTTAAGGGTTGCATCATGGACGAAGGCGTACCTGTCCATTCCCGACTCATTCTCCTCTAGTTCTTGCGTAGCAGACCAGGTTGCAGCCAGCGCAGTCAACAGCTCCCCCCAATGCTCGCCATAGACGTCACCCATCAATGGGAGCAGTACCGTGAGCACTCGGCAAACTTCAGCTCGAAGCGCAATTGTGCCTTCGGGACTTTCTAGCCATGGAATGACGTGTTTTACGAAGAATACGAGTCGCGTGTTGGCAATACTCTTCGCGATGTCTTCTTGTTCATAAAGTAGTGCGTCGAGAAGTACGAGCTGGCGCAAAGCTGTTGATCGATCAGCATCTGCGGGTTGCTTCACGGCTGCAAGAGTAGCTATACCTTCTTTGGGTTTCTTATCCAGGTCCAACCCGGTCAGATCTGCCACGAGCTCATTACACAACCTTTCACAGGATTTCGAAGCCGCCAGAGGTTCTTTAAAGGCATTCAGGAACCCAACAAGACTGAAAAACTCTGGAGGAAAAATTAATAAACATGTGATTAATGATGGGATATCGCTTTTTCGCTTACCTTTGCCTTTGCGAATGGTTTTCAAGATCTCCTGGGTCTGGGCGGTGTCCGAGTTCTTCCATCCACAGACTTCTATGGCATCAGATATAAGCACGCTGTACGCACGGGCGGCATAGTATGCCTGCGCCGATACATCTGGACCGACCTCGGCCAGCAATTCGGTTGCCCAAGCCAACAAAGACGAAGAAGCATCTGTGCTTGACCAAGAAGCTTGCAGACGCTTCAGCTCTTGCGTGACAAAAGGCTGCGCATCTGACATGAAGGAGATAGCGTCAGCCTCCACGTCTGGGTTGTACTGATCCCAAAGCCCGTTCGCGCCAGCAAGTCCAAGATTGTCATCTGCAAGCTGTATCGTGAGAGCGATGTTGCGGAGGAAGGCCTCCTGTAGATCAAAGGGAACTTCTTCGATGGGGAAGAGGTCGCTCTCCTTGAAAAGCTTCGTCATATACTGGGTGATACGGTAAGCAGCTGAGTACCCATCTGCGTCTCTTGGAATTTTCCCGCCTGAGGATGGACCAGCGTTGGAGGCCACCAAATACACGGCGCCACCCAATGGGTTTGCGATAGCCAGTGATGACTTTGGAGCGGTGTGAAGGAAGGGGACCAAGGCCGTTCTCCAGAGCTCGGGGTTGGGGAAGACGCCCGAGATCTCGTCCCAGCCGCTTCCGGGCTTGATCAGCTGCTTTGCGAGCTCCACCAAGGTCTCTACTGATACGGATTTCGCCGTGGGTTCCTGAAGACCCAACTGTATCAGGTCATACACCGACTGCTTCGTATCCGTTCCGGCTGAGAGCACGGTTTGGATAGAGGCGCTGACTGACGATGCCCCCTGCGAGACCTCATCATTCGGTGATTCGGAAGCTAAGAGCAATGCTTGTAATAAGCTGGATCCTTGCGGTGTGGATAAAAAGCTTCTGAGTAAAGAAGGGTTCTGCCGCACGACCTGACGAAGGCCCTGGAGAGCATAAGGAGCTTGGTTTGCTAGCGATAGTGACTGGGTCATGCTACAAAGAATATCGTCGATAGTTTGGGAAGACAAAATGGTCGCTGGAGATTGCAATATGCGGTTGAAGAAGTCCCATTCCAAGGATCCGTTGACGGCTCCTTGGACGCTAGCGGTGATGTATTGCTGCAACTCAGGGTCTTCCGAAGCGATATCAAATGACTTGGGGATCCTAGGGGATGTAAGGATAGCCTCAAGGGCCTTGGTCTTGGCTGGAGAGTCGGTTGCCTTCAACACAGCTTTCAGAGTTGCAGTCCAGGCATCTTTGAAGGATTCCGATGCAGAGAATGAGTAGAGGATATCAACAAGGTATGATGACGAGGGCGTCAGGATAAGCTCCGAAAGATCATTACTGATGAACTGTTGTAGCCGCTGGGTGATATCCGCATCAGCGTGTACGAGGTCTCGATTGCGATGCAAGAACTCTGCGACAACACCTGCTGCTCCATACGGCTTCCCATTACGATTCTTCGTGACTGAAAGAGCTTCAGATATGATTGTAGAGCACGACCGGCTGAAAAGTTCCCGCAATGAAGATGACCCTTTGCCTGGTGGCTGTTCTTGCAGTAATGCAAAGCGAGTGGCTTGTTGAATCAAGGCTTTCTGAGACCGTTCATAATCCTTAGACTGCTCTGGTGCAGAGGTCTTGATGTCGTTCACAAACTGCTCAGTGAATGCCGGCCACTGCTCCTGGAGAAGGATGGGAATGGCATCTAAGCGCATGATCTGCGCGACCAATTTGACTGATTGGGTCGGGAGGTTCCACTGATTATTGTCGGGCGAAGGGCGCAAATATTGTGTCAGCAAAGGCAGCACCATTTCGCACAGGAGCTTGCGCTGGTCGTCTTCTGGAAGAGACTTGCTGATAGACGCCGTTACGTCAATATAGGTAGCGAACGCAGCCTCTAGACTCATCCTCGACTCGTCTTTCCTGGTAATACCGCCATGCAGGGCACTGAGATACTCGGCGGCGTCGGCAGCGCTGCCGGGAAGAACGTCTTCCGGAAGAGAGACGAGGAGGTCGCGTAGCCGATCCCAGAAATCTCGTGGGCCGGATTGCGAACCCCGCTTCAGGAACTGGCGGAGCCTTCTGTCGACCGTTGTCTTGCTCTTGTAATGCTCGGTCCATACTGACGGAAAGTGCTTTGTGAGCAGCGCCAGCGCGTCGACGTAGTCCAATGCAGAACTTGTTTGATCCGAGTTGAGGGCAACAGAAAGATATGATTTGCTTATGGCGCCCAAGTTCGTCCGAACTGCATCTGGAATCCTGTTAGCACCCGACTCTGTAGCGGCGCGTTCACCCTACCTGGCTGCTTCAATAGACACGTCTTCAAGAATCGGTGTATCGAGCGCCGTATGTGAGCATCGCCGTGAGACGCAAACTCCCAGAGCTTCTTGTCGCCGAGAAGGTTCTCATAGTCGGACTGGTGCTTCGCTAGCTCCTCTGGCTGCAGGTTTGCTTGCAGGCTTCCTAGGAGCGATATGCACGCCGAAATGACCCTGCTGTATTTCGCCTCCGCGTCGTCCGGGCTGACAGTCCGTTCGTCGCTCAGAGTTTGTGCACTCTCCTTGTCTATTGCAGTACGGCAGTATTCGAGTATCGGCTGCTGGTATGCCTTGCGTATGTTCTGGATCTTCTCGGGCGTGTTGAAGACCTGTCGCAGCGAGTTCTGCGTCGCTTCCGCCACGGACCGGTCGCTATCGTACAGCCCGCAGAGCCATGCGCCGACCGACGTGGGCATGTGTTTGGCGAATCTCCTACCAACAGCAGCCGCTAGCTGGCCTTGCAGGGCCTGCGCATTCTGACGGACGGCCTTCGCATTGTCTACAGAGGTACGGGGATACATCCTGATCTGCAACACCTTTTATTACTACATGGGGCATATGTACATGC
The DNA here is from genome assembly GCA_010405425.1 of Lentithecium fluviatile CBS 122367. NCBI lineage: Eukaryota > Fungi > Ascomycota > Dothideomycetes > Pleosporales > Lentitheciaceae > Lentithecium > Lentithecium fluviatile. The sequence goes on along the minus strand of MU005629.1, from coordinate 160,131 downwards.
ACAGGCTCACGCACCCATGCCTCGATCACGCCGTCCTCCACCGGCTCCTTCAACGCCGCGACATGTGCCTGCAGATCTTCCAGCGCCTTTGCCTTGGTTGTGCTGTCCTTCTTCGACAGGTTTCTAAAGTAGACGACGACATTCGGGTCGGATATCGAGGAGAGGTCGGGCGGCTCTGTCACGTAGGATAATGGCGAGGCCGCGGTGCTGAAGGCAGACGATGCGGTGCCGAAGCCGCCGGACCCAAACGCTGTCGACGCCGCCCGCGCGCTGCTGGCTTGTGCTTTTAATTGTCGTTTACTCATGGTCGCGGCCGGAAGAAGAGAGGGTGAGAAGGGAGGAAACGGCGGCAGAGAAGGCGCGCGGGCAAATATGTACAGCAGTTTGTGTCCTGGGCCTTTTCTCGAGGCGATGACGGCAGCAAAAGGGCGGAAGGCGCTGGTGGGGCGTGGATCCTTGTCGCGCTAGTACGTAAGCGGATAGCTCAGAGCCGCACTTCATCTGAAGGCAACTCCGGGTTGAGCAACCCAGCTCTTTCATCCACTACCCATCCTTACACCGCTTGTGTGCAAGGCCGGCGGGCAGTCACCATGAAGTTCTTCATAGAGTGAGTTATGCTAGGCTTCCTAGTCTCTCGTATTTGCACGCCTCTATGGCTTCACGCGAATATATAGCCCTACATGAGCCTCAGGCGGCCGATAATCACCCTTTGTAGAATGAAGTTGAACGTGGGGGACTCTGCTAAGACCTCACAGCGAGCTCCCGGTGCTCTTCCCGTACCCGCGGGTATACCCCGAGCAGTATGCCTACATGTGCGACCTCAAGCGCACCCTGGACGCCGGCGGCCACTGCGTCCTGGAGATGCCTTCCGGCACGGGTAAAACCGTGTCGCTGCTATCTCTCATCGTAGCATACCAGCAGTTCCACCCTGAAAATCGGAAGCTGATCTACTGCTCGCGTACCATGTCCGAGATCGAAAAGGCCCTGTGCGAGTTGAAGGCGCTGATGAAGTATCGCACGCAAGAGCTGGGCTATGAAGAGCCGTTTCGGGGGCTGGGCCTGACGAGTCGAAAGAATTTGTGTCTTCATCCGTCGGTCAAGAGAGAGAAGAGTGGTTCGATTGTCGACGCGAGGTGTCGGAGCTTGACGGCTGGCTTCGTCAAGGAGAAGAAGGAGCGGGGCGAGGATGTCGACCTCTGCGTGTATCACGACAATCTGGATCTACTAGAACCACACAATCTGATCCCACCCGGTGTCTGGACCTTTGATGGACTCCTCAAGTACGGTGAACAACACAAACAATGTCCTTATTTTACCGCCCGACGAATGATGTCCTATTGCAATGTCATCATCTATTCCTACCACTACCTGCTCGATCCCAAGATCGCGGAACGAGTGTCGAAAGAACTCTCAAAAGACTGCATCGTCGTCTTCGACGAGGCTCACAACATCGACAACGTGTGCATAGAATCTCTCAGCATCGACCTGACAGAAGACTCGTTACGAAAAGCCACACGCGGAGTTAATAACCTCGACCGCAAAATCACCGAAATGAAGAGCACAGATGCCAAAAAGCTGCAAGACGAATACAACAAACTGGTCGAAGGCCTCCGAGCCGCGGACGAAGCCCGCGACGAAAACGCCTTCATGGCGAATCCCGCCCTCCCAGACGACCTCCTCAAAGAAGCCGTCCCCGGCAACATCCGGCGCGCCGAACACTTCGTCGCCTTCCTAAAGCGCTTTATCGAATACCTCAAGACGCGCATGAAAGTGCTGCACGTCATATCCGAGACCCCACCCTCCTTCCTCAGCCACCTCCGCGACCTAACCTTCATCGAACGCAAACCGCTCCGCTTCTGCGCCGAGCGCCTCACCTCCCTCGTCCGCACCCTTGAACTCACAAACATCGAAGACTACCAACCGCTCCAAGAAGTAGCCACCTTCGCCACGCTCGTCGCAACCTACGAAACAGGCTTCCTCCTCATCCTCGAGCCCTTCGAATCCGCCACCGCCACCGTTCCAAACCCCCGCATGCACTTCACCTGCCTCGACGCCGCCATAGCCATCAAACCCGTCTTCGAGCGCTTCAGTTCCGTCATCGTCACATCCGGCACCATGTCCCCCCTCGACATGTACCCACGCATGCTCAACTTCACCACGGTAGTGCAAGAATCCTTCACCATGACACTGACGCGAAAATCCTTCCTCCCCATGATCGTGGACCGCGGCAGCGACCAGAATCAGATAACGTCGCAATTCGAGCACCGCAACGACGGCCCCGTAATCCGCAACTTCGGCACCCTGCTCATCGAATTCTGCAAGCTGACGCCCGACGGCGTCGTCGTCTTCTTCCCCTCGTACCTCTACATGGAGAGCATCATCAGCATGTGGCAGGGCATGGGCGTCCTCGACACGGTCTGGAAATACAAACTCATCCTCGTCGAAACGCCCGATGCGCAGGAAACAAGCCTTGCGCTCGAAACCTTCCGCACCGCGTGCAACAACGGGCGCGGCGCCGTGCTGCTGTGCGTCGCCCGCGGCAAGGTGAGCGAGGGCATAGACTTCGATCACCACTACGGCCGCACGGTCATCAACATGGGCGTGCCGTACCAATACACTGAGTCCCGCATCCTCAAGGCACGGCTGGAGTTCCTCCGCGAAACGTACCGCATCAAGGAAGCCGACTTTTTGTCGTTTGACGCTATGCGACATGCGGCGCAGTGTCTGGGCCGCGTTATTCGAGGGAAAGACGACTACGGTATCATGGTGCTCGCAGATAAGCGTTTCGGCAAGAAAATCACCCAATTACCCAAATGGATACAATCCGCGCTCGACACGAAGAACACGAAACTGAGCGTTGACCAGGCCGTGAGCCATGCGAAGGCGTTCCTCAAGGAGATGAGTGTGCCATGGTCAAGGAGCGAGCAGGAGGGCCATTCGTCGTGGAGCCTGCAGGATCTGGAACGCCACCAGGCGAAGAAGAAGGCGGAGGCTATTTCTGGGACGGAGAATCCGCTTACGAGGGCGCTGGAGGGAAGGGCGCTGCCGGAGCGCATGGAGGTGGATGATGAGTTTGACGGCCAGGGTATGGATGAGGTCATGGCGGGACTGGATGACTAGAAGAAATCACGGGGATGGCGGGACATGAATCGGGGATGGCGTGTAAGGGTGGGCGGGGACATGAGTCTTCCGCGTGTATCAGTAGCATACGTGACTCGCAGTTTGACATTGCTCACAACAACCATACAACCAAACAACTGGGAAGGCGTTTGTGGTATTTCCAAGACCGGGATAGATGTGATGCCAATCCAACAAGTTACTTCAGATCCAACTTCAGATCTAAGTCGGCACCACAAAAGTGTATGTTATTGTGAATGAATATTGATGCTTGGTTACTTCATACTATGTACTACCCCATGACGCCGTCAATAGACGGTTGAAAGCACACATGCAGGAACAATCTGACTCCGCAGCGCCAGGGGGCCTGACAAGGAAGGGAACGAGCCAAAGAGCCGTGAGTACCAAAGGACGAATTAATGAGCCGAAGGAAATGAAACAGGGAAATCCTTAGGTCTCCATCTCCAGGAACAACCACTTGTCGCTGATGATGTCTCCATCTTCCATGAAGTTGCTTAGGTTCGTGAGTTCGAAGCCGATCCAGCCCAGATCCTTGATCAGCGTGTCTCTAGCGAGCTGGTCGGTATGGCGGTCGATGCAGACGACGAGGCGGGAGCAGGAGAAGTAGTCGATTTCGCAGAGCTCGAGGAGGGCCATGAGACTGTCCGCGTTAGCAAGAATCCACACCAATCGACATAACAAAGCACTCACCCAGCCTTAATCTTCCCGCCAATGACATCCCGATCAAAGAAGACAAACAGCGCCTTCTCCCCTTCCTTCTCCGCCACGAAGCCCCGGAACCTAATCCCCCCCACATAATCCCAGACCTCGAGCCAATCGCTAACCAAGCCCCTCTCACACACCTCGCCCACCGCATCCGGCGAGGGCGAGTCCATGAAGCGATCCGGATACCGACCGTTGGCACCGGCACGAACTTGCTGATCTTGCTGATATTGCACACCCATAACAAGCGAGTCCTGACGAACCAAGTTCCCCTCACCAAGGAAAACAGAGCTCAGTGTCTCGCAGAAAAGCCTCTCACACTTTTCCGTTATGGTGTATGCAGCCCCCCCTCTGCGCACCCGTCCGCCCGCGGCGAGCTTGGACGTGTTGTGGGCGGCGAGGGGGGGACTCGGCGGCGGAGATGGTATTCCCTGTTGCTCTTGTTAATACTTGCGCATGGTGGTGCAGGTAGGACGTGGCGAGACATACCGAGCTGACCTCAGGAACACCACTCGGCCCCGCCAGCCCCCGTAGTGGAGTAGTGGAAGCCCTGGAGCGACGCCGTGGACGCGTTCACGACGTAGGCGCTCGCGCGGACATTGGCCGTGGATAGGGAGCTGCGATTACTACTACTACTACTGCTTCGTTTGCTAGTGGGGATCGCCATTGCTCGGGATTGCCACGGTTACGTCGTAGGGTGTTCGGTATTGGGAAGGGTTCCTGGAAAGGTTTGGTTGAAGAGTATCGTCGATAGAGTGTGCGATATTCGAGAGAGAGGTCGCGGTGGTGTGTCGCTAAAGAGTGCGTGGTTGATGTGATCGGCTGTCGAGGATTCTGGAAGGTGAGGAGTTAAAAGCGGAGACTCAAATCCTTGTGCGGGTGGTCCGTGCATGGACCCATGGCGCAGTGGGGAATGCTCATTGGCGGAGAGCCCATTCACTGGAACTACTATTTCCGGAAATATCGGTAAACTTAAACGTCATCGAAACGGCGAAATAGAGGATTAACAAACAGCCCTTGAAGCACAGGAATGCGCAAATGGTGAGGCAAATCAGCTTTCTATGTCTGACAGAACCGCTTGGCCCACAGTCCGCTTAGCGAAATGTGCAAATGCTTAACGTCTGTTCACCCGGAATGGAACAACAGCCGTAACGGAACAAACTATAGGTACTTTAATTTTAAAACTATAGAACTTCTCTATGCGTCTTAAATTTTACTATATTTACTTTAGATTATATACTTAGACTATTTCTAAAGCGCTATAATCTTACTTATATAAATTTTCGCTTATATTTATAACGAATTAGATCCATGAGGCCTGCGCGTAGGCTTAATTTCTATTAACTACGCGATAAGAATCCCTGTTGATTCAATTCGTGCTTGTCTTTTTAGCATAATGGATGGAAAGTACTTATTCTAATTAGCTTATAGCCGGCCCCTCGCGAGCGGCGAAGTGACGCTAATTCGCGGCCAGGTTGACTCACTACCGTCGCCACAATGACATCGACGGACTCCTTGGGACAAAGACAATCCGAAACATATCTATTGCCTACATAAGACCATTTCCCACACCGCGAACTCCTTACTTTTCGACGAAATAGCCCCCTCAGCGACATGGCACCCTATACGGGCAACATGGCCTCGCTACATCATATCACCAAATAAACAGGCGGGGGCCCTCAAGCCCAAGCGCATTCGCGGTGCCGGCACGGCGAGAAATCCGTCCTCCCTGCACTCATCTCTAGGAAACAGATTATGCAAGTGGGATATCTCACAGCGCTATGCATAGAAATCGACAGGGAGCAAAAACAAAGAAAAAGAAACAAGAGATCGACGCGCACAGGCATACTGCAGGTACGAGTCCCTGCGCGAGCCGCGAGCGCAGGAGTGGAGTCCGCGGCATTGTACATGAGGGAAGTGGTGACGTGTGTACGGACGGTCAAAGGGCAGGGAGGAGCATCCGTCTAGTTGACGGAGATGCACTTGATGTCGAAGATGAGCTCCGAGTTGGCTGGGATGCCGGGTATCGCCTTGTTGCCGTATCCGAGCTTCGCGGGGATGGTCAGACGACGCTCACCGCCGGCCTTCATGCCGACGACGCCGACGTCCCAGCCCTTGATGACTTCGCCGACGCCGAGCTTGAAGCTGAAGGGCTTGCCCTTTTTGTTCGCTATCGCGGCGTTAGCTTTTGTGCATAGCAAGAAATTCAAACGAAGAACTCACCATCAAACTGCTTTCCGTTCGCCAGTTTCCCAATATAGCGCATCTCGATCTTATCGCCCGCTTTCGCAGGACGGCCCTTACCCTCTTTCTTGTCATCAACAGTAACGCCCTGAACGGTTCGCGGGTTGTTGGTAGGCTTCGCCTTTGTCTCTTCTACCTTGGGCGACCCGGTAGGACCCAGCTCGAGGTTCTTGGCGAATTGCACCTTCTTCTTGTCGCTGCTGGGTGTCTCGGCCTTGTCCTTGGACTGCTTCTTTGCGGGTTCTTGGGCGGCGGGGACAGCCTGTCCCTCGTTGTTCTTCAGCTTCTTCGCCTGCTTCTTGCTCAACTTCTGCTCGCCGTTTGTAGCGGGCGCCTGAGCTTTGGTCTTGCTGATCAGATCATCGAGGGTGGCACCCTCATCATCCGATGAATCGGCGGGACGTTTATTTTTGTTCTTCTTGTCCGCCTTGACAAGCTTGGGGGGCTCCTCGTCATCGGAGTCAACCTCCAGGACGCGAGGGTCCGGGAGGCCATCTAGCGCGTCGTCCTCGGACACATCCGCGTCGAGTTCGTCCTCGTCTGGAGAGAGATCGTAGTCCATGCTGTAGTCGCCGTCCTCGCTGTCATCATCCTCAGCGTCCGGGATGGCGACATAGTTGCCGGTGAGATAGATGTCGTGTGTGCCGGTGGATTCGAAGTAAATCTCCTCGCCCTCACGCACGGTGATTTCCATGGTCTGTTGCCAGTTCTTGGTGTGTGTTAGCTAGGGTGCGTAGAATTTTGCACAAGGACATGCTCACCTTCTCGGGGTCGAGAGTGCAGAGAACAAGCTGCTCCACCTCATCATCGTCCTCGTCTTCGTCGTCCTCGCTGTCGCTGCTGACGTCGCCATTGAGAGCCTTGCCCTTGCCTTTGGATTTGCCGTTAGCACCACTCGTCATCTGATCAAGTTCCATCTCTTCGGCAGCGAGATCTTCCTTGAGCTTCTTCTCAAGAGCCTCACGCTTGGCCTTTTTCGACTTGGCAGGGTCGCTCGGTCCGCCATTCGTCTCCTCCTCACTATCATCGTCCTCGGAGAGGTCCGAGTCGTCATCGGAGCCAAGCACGCCGGCCTCGCGCAGGCGGGCCCTCAGCGTATCGACGTCGTCCTCGTCCTCCCAGTCCTCGTCGTCCTCATCATCGTCCCCGCTTTGCACGCGAACGAGCTTCAAGGTAGCGCGGGGGGTCCCGTCCTCGGTGCTCGGCGGGGCGCTGGGGTCGATCGCGGCCATGGTGATGCGGAACTGCGGCTGTTAGGTCGATTCAACATGGTAGCGAGCGATGCGAAAGCGTTTCCAGGGCGCAAAGCGTGCCAGAAACTCAGAGACGGTCGCCCGCCGGAAAGAAGATACTTACAGCGGCATTGCCATCGAGAGAAGCAGGAATGGGGCCTGCACCGGCGGGAACCCGCAGTCCGTAGACTCCAGCTGGAATAATGCTGGCCATTGCGAAAAGATGCAGAGCTTTTAGGTTTCACAGTTGGTATTAAGAGCTGGAGGAGCTCAGCGCGATCGTTTTCGAGTTCTAAAGAGTGCACGCAACCCGAGTTCGATATCGGCGATCTTGTCGAGGTGTCGAAAGGAAAAAGGGCCTGAAGGCTTTTGGTCGGTACAAAAAGTTCGATCTCTGCCAAGATTTCGCGCCCGGGCCCACTGCTCACCGCCCGCCTAGCGGCAGAAGAGGGACAACAAGCAGGCCCCCAGCAACGCCCAGCGAATAGAGGCCGAGGCGACGCGAGTTCACGAGTGCACGAGTGACGCCACGCAGACGCGACGCGCCTCGTTCACCCACCTTCAGCATCCCTCTGCGACATGCTGCCGCCTGCCATCGCCCACGCATCATGACGCCGGCCCCGATGAACGCACTCGATCCGCCTACACTGCGCACGCCGTTCACCGCCCGCCATGGGCTCGCGTCTCCAAAGCAACTCCGACTCGGTGCGCAAGCGCATCGCGAGCCACACATTCGATGACGAGGACGGGGACGAATATTCGGGGTCCAAGTTTGGCGGATTCAGCGACTACTTCAGACGGAAGAAGATAAAGCTTCAGAACCTGGACGCGGACATCCGATCGCAGTCCGCCGACAAGCCCCAGATCTTCAAAGGCATTGTGGCGCACGTAAATGGCTACACGCAGCCCTCGCTCAACGATCTGCACACGCTCATCGTACAGCATGGTGGCGGCTTCATGCAGTATCTCGACGGGAAGACGACCGTGACGCATATCATTGCCAGCAGCTTGACTCCGAAGAAGGTTGTGGAATTCCGCAGGTATCGCATAGTGAAGCCGGCGTGGGTCGTCGACAGCATCCAAGCCGGGAAGTTGCTGCCATGGAACGAGTATCGTGTGGTGGACGAGGGCGAAAAGCAAAAGGTGCTCGGCTTCGACAGCGGCAAGATCATGAGCCGGGCAAACAACAAAGCCAAAGGCTATCGCGACCAGACCGAGGCCAGTTGGTACACCAACCAGCTCAGAGGGAGTCAGCTCGGTGAGCCTGCGAGCACACCTACCCCAACTGGTTCGATGCGCTCGCGCTTCTCCCGGCAGAGGTTACCTACCCCAGATGACCAGATCGAAAAGTTGCCGCCATCGCACCAACCCCAGCAACTTTCCTTTGGTCGTGTTCAACGTGGGGCAGAGCAGGGCGCTACTCGAAGTGCCGACAAACTTGTTACGCCTCCAAAAACCAGCCCTCCTCTTGGTCCTCAGCCTGATGACGGTGCTCCCCTTTCCACCGATGATGGCAAGGAGGACCAGAATGATGACCTCTACGCTGACCCGATGCCCAATAAAGACACAGCATATCCAGGGCCGGTCACCGACCAAGACCAATTGCAACAAACATCTATACCACAGCAGGCTCCACCGCAAAGAAATAGACCCCTCACTGCCGAGGAGCACAATGCCATCCTCCTTCGAGACCCCAAGATCCGCAAATCTACTGTAGTCGATCCCAACTTTCTTGAGCAGTACTACCGCGAATCTCGTTTACACCATTTGTCGACTTGGAAGGCCGACCTGAAATTCCAACTGCAAGCCCTTGCGAACGAAAGAAGTTCGTCACAGACAACGAAGCAGAAGAGACCCCCTGGAGCGAGGCGGTACGTCCTACACGTCGATTTCGACAGCTTCTTTGCAGCGGTGAGCCTGAGGAAGCATCCAGAATACAAGGACAAGCCGGCCGTTGTTGCTCACGGCAATGGGAACGGATCTGAGATTGCGAGCTGCAATTATCCTGCAAGGAAGTTCGGTGTCAAGAACGGCATGTGGATGAAGCGCGCCCAGGAACTCTGTCCAGAGCTGAAGGTCCTACCGTACGACTTTCCCGCCTACGAAGAAACAAGTCGAGCGTTCTATGATGCCATTTTAGCCACTGGAGGTCTTGTTCAAAGTGTCAGCATTGATGAAGCGCTCGTCGATGTGTCCAATCTGTGCATTGCTGCTGGCGGAAGCGATGGCAAGCACATGTCCGAAGGGAGCATCTACCGTGAGCAGGCCAAAGCAGACGAGATTGCGCGATCGTTACGGGACGAAGTCAAGATGAATACGGATTGCAATGTGTCTGTGGGTATTGGCGGCAACATCCTCTTGGCTAAGGTCGCCTTGAGAAAGGCAAAGCCCGCGGGCCAGTACCAGATCAAGCCCGAAGAGGTCCTCGACTTCATTGGCCAACTGCAGGTTCAAGATCTTCCTGGTGTCGCGTGGTCGATTGGTGGAAAACTCGAGGAGATTGGCATCAAATATGTGAATGACATCCGCGAATTTTCCAAAGAAAGGCTTGTGCAGACGCTTGGTCCCAAAACCGGTGAGAAGCTGTGGGAGTACTCGCGCGGTATAGACAAACAAGAAGTGGGCGAACAGGTCGTGCGCAAGTCCGTCTCGGCTGAGGTGAATTGGGGCGTACGCTTTGAAAACCAAGAGCAGGCAGACGAGTTCATCTCAAGTCTTTGCGGTGAGCTGCAGAAGCGCTTGCTGAAAGAAAAGGTCAAAGGCAAGCAATTCACCATGAAGATCATGCGACGTTCGCATGATGCTCCGTTGGATCCGCCAAAGCATCTTGGCCATGGGAAGTGCGATACCTACAATAAGAGCTTAGTGCTAGGAGTGGCAACCAACAACAAGGATGTATTGACGAGAGAGGCGCTGAGCATACTCAAAGGTTTCGGCTTCTCCCCAGGCGAACTGCGGGGCATTGGTATGCAAATGACCAAGCTGGAACCCATGAAGAATGCTACAGACGGAAGTCTTGAAAGCTCTCAACGCCGTCTGCAATTCAAAGTTAACAACGAGCCCAAGGTCCCACCCAAAGCCAAAGAGTCGGTCGAGGCAGATCCCATCCAGGATGACCCGGAGACACCCAAAAAGCCCAAGGCAGCAACAAATGATGAGCACGTCGCATTCGGGCCCCCTGAGCTCAACCACTCTACCCCGTCACGGCGACCTCTCAACATGCTAGGCACGCAATTCATCATGCCCTCCCAAGTCGACCCCAAGGTCCTCGCCGAACTCCCAGAAGACATCCGCTCAAAGCTTCTCCGACAAGCCCGCCAGACCTCCCCCACACCGGCCACACACAGAGCCCAAGAGTCCTCCCCCAGCAAACGCGCCTCCTTCCCCCTCACAGCTCTCCCCGCACACTCCCAGCTCGACCCCGAAATCCTCGCCGCCCTCCCCCCAGACGTCCGCGCCGAAGTCCTCTCCCAATACGCCGCAGGTGCAACACCGCGCTCCCCCTCCGCCCGCCCAAAGCACATCGACCAAACCATCCTCCCCCAATCCCCCCGCAAAAACCGCATCATCGGGATCCCCGCCAAGAAACCCATCGTCCCACCCGTCAAGCGCGGCCGCGGCCGTCCACCCAGATCCGCCATGCTAGCCGCCGCCGCCCTCGCAGGCGCAAAGGATAAATCAGGCAAGACACTCACACAAGCGAATTTCCTCTCGCTCAAGAACCCCGCGCGAGATGGCAGAGAAGGCTCCGTCGATCTCAGCAGCGCCGCAGACGGCCCCGTCGTCGAGGCTGCTGCCGTCGCAGATGCTGCCGTCGCAGATGCCGCCGCCGCACCACCGCCTAAGAAGCCCTCCGAAGTCGACGGTCTGGATGCAGACTTTCTCTCCGCTCTGCCCCCCGACCTCCGCGAAGAAATCTTGGAAGATCATAAGCGCAAAAAACTCCACGCCTCCCGCCTCCTCTTGCCAATGCCCAAATCGAGCACAGACAATCCCGTCGCTCAGCCCCCTAAACCAGCCCAGCGCATCAAGGTCCCGCGGCCCCCTAGACCGACTTTTACCATGCGGAAATTGAGCGAGGCCAGTGATCTGAGGCGGGCGATGAAGGACTGGGTGCAAGAGTTTGCGGAAGAGGGTCCGTATAAGGAGGATGTCGAGGCGTTGGCTAAGTATCTGGGACGCGTGGTAAGGGAGGAGCGGGATTTGGGGAAGGCGGTGGGGTTGGTGCGGTGGTTGGGATTCGTCACGGAGGAGGTCGCTGACGAGGAGGGCGAGGCCGGGTTTGAGCGCGGGAAGTGGGAAGGTGCTGTGAGGGGGGTTAAGGAGGGGGTGCGGAGTGCGGCGAGGGGGAGGGGACTTGGTGTCGTCGCTTTCGACTGAGTGCCGTGGCGTTGCGTGGTTCTTCTATGTTAGGTTTGATCCGCATTTGTCCTGTGGACACGCTGTGGTGTACTGATTTTTTTGAGCAAGGCGGTCCTTGGATTGAGGAAGAGTTGTTGTATTACTATTATGTGCCCTATGTACTTTACGATGAAACGAAAATGAGTCTGTTGCGCCTATCCCATGCCAATGTCCGGTAGTGTTGGGGAGCGGGGGTATCTGTATGAGGGGTGGGGTATTCGGTATTCGTAAATGCTCAAGTCTCAAGTAGAGAGCGTGTCGCTGTGATGGGGTATCGTGTGTATCCGGAACACCTGTCCGCGTCCCAACCCAACCCAACCGATAACCAATGCGCCGAAAGATCAACAATAGAAACCAGATATCGCATCACCTAGTCGTCCCGTCCCCAAGCCCTATTCTTCCTCCTCCTCTTCGCAAGCTGCGGACTCCAAATCCCCTCAAACAAATCCTCACACTCATCCTCATCCTGACTATCGAACTGTACCTCCTCGTCCGCACCACCACCACCCTCCTTCCCCACATCCCTATCCCCATCCCCAAGCGCCTCACCCTCCCAATCCGTCGCCCTCACCACCCTCTTCGTCTCCAAAATAAACTTCCCCACTTTATACCGCTGGCTATCCTCCTCAGCCTGCACATACTTCCAGCCCAGCACACTCCCGCACGTCCGACACGAAATATCCGACACGGTATGCGCGCCGGTGACGAGCTGGCGCGGTACGGGCTTGTGCGTGTGGGTATTCGGCAGGTCGGCGGCTCCGAGCTCGCTTGGGGGGAGTGTGCGGCTGGGCGTGTATAGTGTGGATGCGGCAGGTGGGGAGACGAGGTATGCGCGGCCGTGGCGCCCCGTGAAGCCTTTGCTTATAATTGACGCCGTGGGGATCAGGTCCGTTAGGCACTTTGAGCAGCGCAGGTGCGAGGTTGGTGTTGAGCGGAGGAAGGAGGTTGGTTGGGTTGGGGGGGAGGAGGAGGGCGAGGGCGTGGTGGAGGATGGTGGGGTCGAGAGGGCGGAGCTGCGGCGGCGGCGGCGGAAGGGGATGCTTGGGAGGAGGTAGAGGGGGAAGGGCGGGGTAGGGGCGTTGTTTGAGGGCGGCATTGTGGTGGGGAGGAGGGATTGGGTGGTATGGGTGATTAAGTACGGCACAAGGTGGAAATCGTCTCGTCCGTGAAGAGCCGGCGGTGAGTCGGATGAGTCGGGTGAGTCGGACGCGCGCACTCAAGTCGAGACGGAAGCTTGAGCTCCAGGAGCAAAGTGGGGTATTTTGAGGACAATCCGGGGTCCTCACACCAGTGTTCCGCTCAACCAGGAGCTTCCAGAGCTTGTGTAGTTGAAGAAAAGGCAGGGGGAGGTGAGGGGAAAGCCGCGCGAGGCGTGCGGCCTCTCTTTGAAGGCTGAAGCGCGATTGTCGGTGGTGAGATGCGGGATCTTGTGACGTGACAGTCGGCCCCGCTAAGGCTTTGCGCTAACGCCGATAAGCCGATAACAGACGCCACAAGCGAGGGGCCGGAAGGCGCGGGGCTGTCACTTTTTCACTTCGAGGAGCTTTGGAATGGGAAAACCAGTGCGACGAAGGCGAAGGACGAGGATAAAAGAAGAGGAGGAGAAAGATGCGAGGGGACATGTTGAGTGTTTCAAATTACGACTGACCCGACGACGTGGAGGATGCGGAGTCGCTCCACATTGCCAAATCACGAGCGATCGATCTGATCATGCGGATGGCCTGATTGGGCTACATCATCCACGAGGGTGTGCTGGCGGTGTAGAGTTTGTAAATGAACACCGTTCAAGCCGGATCGTCCGGGAACTGCCGGTTTGGCATACACGTACGATACATGTCCGCGGGGCAGCAACCTTGTCGAAGGCTACCGGAGTTTAGATTGTGCGACGTTGTCTAGGCTGCTCGCTATTCTCGCAGGATGCCTTCGCTTGATAGGATTTTTTATAGACGCTCTTGCGAGAGGTGTAGAAGGCAGTCGGCGAACACTAGACCTAGTGGGCTTAGAAGGACTTAGTGGATGGCTATCGGATGCGTCGGCCTTGTTGAACAGACTAAAGCCTACAGGTACCCGTCTCCAACACGGAAATCGCCAAATCTCAAGGGTACCAGACTCTGAAGCCTCCAAATCAGTCCTCAAAGTCGAATCTCCGCATCCCCTCTCTCTCCATTTATCAGCTTCCTTTACCAACACAGTGTCCGGCATACACGGCACGGTACAGAAGCAATCCGGACCATATCCTCCCGCAGGATAGCGCTCGATCAAACGCTTACTGGGCAAAACTCACCCTTCGAGCTCACGAGGTCTCTGATCTCCAATTCCCTGCCTGCAATGCGAGATTCTATTAGCGACATCGCGAGATTGTGCTCGGACGGCTGATTTGGATCAATTTCGAATTGAACGCGATGTGATGCGACCTAGCGATGACGTAGATTCGATCCTCACTGTGTTGATGGTTTGTTCTGAATGATTCACAAGATTGACCGTCCATGTTGACGCTGGCAGTATGAAAAGAAAATGGCGTTAAAGGGTTGTGTTTTGATGAGAACGTGGGCCTGGGGTTTGGAACTCCACGCAAGCGAGGAGTTCAACTGGAAGGCGTGACATTGTCACTACCGCCATGCACGGTAGTATGTGAAGGAAGGTGCGATAAACACCCCTCAAACATTGAAATCGAGATTCCTTAAGACCATTTTCCATATCGTCAATCACCGCGACGACAAAACCGTAACAAAACAATCGCCGCGACCGTTGGGGCAACAATCCACTATTTGAACTGTTCGTGTTCCATGCGTATAGCAGTATTCGTGTGCACGGTCCCTATGCTATCAGAGGTAGTGACTACTTTATTCAACGTGAGACAGTTTTCCCATGAGGAAGCCGGCCTAGTCACGTTTTCCTCTTGACAGTAGATTAGTGAATAAATCTAATGCTTCACTTTCTGTTTGGTCTGCGCTGGCCGCTCTTTGGCTCGAAACAAGCGCGTATCCTTAGTTCGTGATGCGCAGATTTTGCTTTTGTGGCCTCCCAGGCCTTGAAATGTAGTCGCGTTGCGTATGAGAGCGATAAAATGACAAGCCATTACTGGCCCAAGATTCCTTCGACTGCGAGCCAGGCACAGGAGTTTATGGGGAGGTGTTCTCAAGCCAAACCCTCTGTATTCTTGATGATCATAACGCAGCCAGTTCTATATATTTCCTAGATCAATTCAAACGTTTGGCTGGCGACCTTTCCCGACCGGACATTTCCCAGCATCTCACCATGCATCATTCCGTAGATATAGCACGGGCCAATGAGCAAATATTCCTCGCCTTGCTGTCTGATCGCAAGGGGCAATTCACAACCATAAAGAATAGATATTAGGTCGCGTTTCCTAGCTTCTGGCGGGGCCAGGCCCAAGTAACCTTCCTTCGTGATGAAAAAACATCTATTCCTGCATGCGTTTCTCATTGTATCGGCAAACAATAGGTGAGAGCTCTCACCTTTATGCGGATCGGTGAACGAACGCCATCGAAGTCGGCATTCTGACTCTGGTGGGGCAAGGAACGACTCAAGGATGCCTTCTTCCAATACAGGACGAGGGACAACTCCTTCCCAAGCCGCATAAAATTGGACGTAGTCATTGAAGCAGGCCAGTTCGTCTATCTCTTCTTGAGGCAGCAGGCGATCTCTGCCTGACTTTGCTACTCTCCGGGAGACGGGAACCTAAAATGTACAGGAATCCGACGGCTAAGTTGTAGAAACGTTCGGCCTCCGCGGGGTAGGAAAAGTCCTCGTAACAGAAAGCATGGTCGGAGGTATCGCAGATCAAGGTCCTGAAATATGCTTGCATTTGAGTTATTCCTGTCGGGTGAAAGGCTCGGCCTTGGGATAGTACAAGATCTACCCAATCAGTCTTTCTGAGGGAATCACCCCGTGGCTGAGGTTCAAGCTGCTCAATAACGCCGCCGATTATGCCTTGAGCAGAAAGTAGTCGCGAGTCAGCCGAGAAAGTGACAATTGCATCTGTCGAACCCGCAGCGTTGAAGTTGGTGTAGTCATCTACCATAGTTGAGAGAACGCTCAAACCTGGTACCCATGATGGAAGGTCCAAAGTTGGATGTAGCGCCAGGCTTTTGCTCCCGGCACTTGCTAGGACAGAAAGTCGGCGTTTGTCTCTTACAAATGCACGTACGAAGTCGGACCAAACCTTCTCCTCAGAGTCATCGTAATTTGGTACGATATCGACATCGGTTTTCATCCCCAGGAGAACATAGAGTTTGTCTCGTGGATCGGTGGCGTTGCAAATGCTCGTTAGCCGTATCGTCTCCAGCAAGCCCATTCCGCCTTGAGACCAGTCGTGCGCTTGCAAATTCAACACGGTGTTTCCAACATCGCTCCGGACCGACATGTACATTTTCTTTTGGTCCTCTGTGATGCGTTGCAGGAGTTCGGGCTCTTTGAGCATATCCCAGGCAACCTTCGCACAACGAAACAATTTCCAATCGCAGTGTTGCGACCCGCAGACAAGGATAGCAGCGCGTGAAAGGACAACCTCTTGGACAATCCAAATTCTGAACCACCATAGTCTCTCAAACAGATAGCGCATTGCATTCCAGGCGGCTGGATCGAACAATGATCCGAACCTGGGTTGAAGCAGTGCACTGGGCTGTTTCCTTAAGCTGTGGTAGAATCCTCCCCATTTTCGGATGTTACTCATTGCCAAGTCACTTTTCTGCTCCTCCTTGCCTAGCCAGATCACTACTCGCTCTGCACTTCTGTAGATGTCGCCCATGCGCAGGACTTCCCGATTTTTCTCTTCGCTGTCATCCTGATTCATGCACAGTGCATCGCACCATAGTTCGAGATCTGTGAATTGACTCTGGATCCGACGAAGTGCTGAGTAAAGATTCGATTTGATATCAACCTTCTCGTTGACAGTGATTGAATGCGTAGGGGGCTCTGTGCCCCATACATAGGATAGCGCGTGAAATTTCAACGAGTGGTTCAACTGGACGTTGCGCAGATTGCAGCGCATCTTCCGAGAGAATGGCTTGCTGGAATGTTGGTGAGCAGCCGTATTTCACCAGTCGAGTGGTCCGAGGGACTGTTTATCCTCGAAGTCATTTCATCTGTCAGATTTGTTTGGGTGTCCAAAGGTGCGTTGGTGAGATGACAAAAAAAAATTTAGGGTACGGATTGAAGGATTAGGAGTGTACGAGCTCTGGACTTGAGTGTGGACTCGTTCTGCAATCAAGAGAGTACTGGTATATATCGGGAAGGCGTTAAGCCGAAACGAGCATGCCAAGCGAAACCAATAAATGATGCATATTGCCCGTCCTGTTACACTGACCTGACCAGTCTTACCACTAGGGTTCCCGTCTGAACGTTTGTGGTCCTGTTAGGAGCTCTGGCTTTCCATTGACGGATCTGCGAAAGTTTGATGGTACAGGAACATGTACTTGAATAATGACATTGTAGTCAGATCAATGAAGAGAATAATCTAAACAATTTCTTCACGAGCAATACCTATGCAAAACTTTCTTTTTTTGGGAGGTGAAAAGTCGCAGGTCACTGCGATTGGGCGGTACAATAGATTTAGCCTCGTTTAACAATCGCAGCCCTCTTTAGCTTGCACGTGTCTTAGGCTACTGCCCTGGGATACCACTTTGATATGGAAGGAGTACGGTGCCGGATGTAAGCATATGCAGAGAAAATGCTCTTCTATAGTATAGAGGTATTGTCTACACAGAAAGTCGTATTGGACGAAGGGGATTCTGACTGCATGGCTTCCTACCCTAGCATTGCGCTTCATAAATGGTAATACACGGTACTTCTGCAAATCTTCTACTAGACACACTAAGTAGTCTTAGACATAGCGCACCCATCACTTCACCCTGTTACCATACTCGTAACCCTCATCACACCTTGGGCACCTCCTCTCTACCCACTTCCCCCGTCCCCTAATTCTTATCACAACAGCACCAACACATCTTCTGCCCAAAACGACATCATCTCTTCACAAGAGTACTACTCTCAATGGCCGTCTTACGCCCCAGACCGTCTGAGTACGATAGTCGAGGAAAAGAGCGGAATGTGCGATGTAGGGAATGACTTTTGCATTGAACGTTGGGGTTTGGAAGCAATTTAATCCTGGAGAACACTAGGGAGTTGGAGGCGTAAAGGCTGAGTATTTTGACCGTCAGAGAAGATGTCGTCGATGAAAACGAAAGCTAACGCAAAGAGGCAGCGTAAATGCTCAGAGCTTAGAGAAGAAGGCAGGCAAGTAAGACAAGAAAGCAAGCAAGAGAGCAACATCAAGAAAAGCATAGGTCAATTCCAATAACAATACGAGAAAAATAACAAAACGCACCAAACGCTGAACAGCACGAAAGAAAAGCCAATCTCACCCATTCCACTTCCTCATGCAGTCACCGGAACCATACCCGTCCTAGCAGCCGGAGCCCGTGCCGCAATCCTCTCCTCCAACTCAGGTAGTGTAAACCGTGGGCGCCGATACGTGTACCCCATGAACGCACCCTTCTTGCGGATCTCCAGAACAGTGCGACCAACCTGCGGATCACGGAGTAATTTGTCGCGCGGTCTCTTCTTCTCCTTCTTGCGTCGCTTCATCCTGCTAGCAGCCATGGGTGATGGTTCGCCTAACAACGCCTGCACGGCAAGGTGATCATTGCCTTGGATTGCTGGCCGGGCTTGCTGCCCATCACCGTTGGGAGTGGGTGCAGTTGGCGTTATGGCTGCATCCTCAGCTTCGTCATCGTAGCTTGAAGAGTCGAGATGATCAGAAGCGCTCATGATCTCTGCCTCGTCGTCGAAGTACTTGGTGATAGGCTGGTCCCCATGAACTCGCGGTATGAACGGTGGCCTGCTGAGATGGAGAGATGGCCATAGAATGTTGCGGAAGAAGGGGTGGTTCTTGATGTCCTCGGCGTCGTTCGGGAAGACGATGTGACCGGTGCAATTGACGTTGCGCGCACGGCGCGTCCCGAGGGCACGATCGCGAAGCACCCAATCGTTCTCTCGATATCGCTTTGCGGATAACCGGTCCTGCCGCTCGTCTAGAAGACGCATCATGAGATCGATGGCATTACGAGACACTGGCATCAACGGTACGCGGTCAATGTTGGGCCGGGCGTATCGTTGCTCGGGCGGGAACCGCAGCCAGCGCTTGTGATCCTGATTATGATTAGCACAATGCCTAGCGGATACGGGGTATGGCCTCACCAATATTCTGGTCTTGGTTGCTTGCCTGTTGTCGCAGAAGAAAGGAGTACAACCGTAAAGGCACTACTTTTTGTCAGCCACAGAACACTCTATTCATGCTGAGGGGCGTACCTCGTAGAGAATGATGCCGATGCTCCACTAGTCGCATCGTCCGTCGTAATTCTCCCCTCTGATAACTTCTGGTGCCATGTATTGGCTAGTACCGACAACGCTTTTCGCAAACTGACGTCGCTGGGTCCGATTGAGCCAGTCTAGAATGGGGCCGCTCGCTCCGTCTTGCTTGGCTTCGAATCTCTCGCGTGCAGTCATCTTGCCGTTGATAAGGTCGAACGTCTTGCGGCTCTCTTGCCTCACCTTCTCCTCTTCGCAATCTTGGGCGTCGCCATGGACGTGCAGATCCAAGTCGCGAAGCAGACTATACCGCTGTTCGTTGTAGTACGTCTGGTTATGGGTCCAATGGCCGTCGAATGCAAGACCAAAATCGGAGATTTTGAGATGACCTGAAGCGGTGATGAGAAAGTTGTCGGGTTTCACATCGCGATGGATCCAATTCATTTTGTGCGCTTCTTCGATGCACAGAATCATCTCTGCAATGTACCACTTGGCAACGTTCTCGTCAAGAATATCTTCTCGTAGAAGTAGACCTAGGAAGTCACCTCCTACCATGTACTCCATGACCAGGTAGAGGTTGTTGTTGTCTTGGAAGCTGGCAATAAGCGGAACGACCCATCGCGAGTTTTCCGAAGCCACAAGAAAATCTCGTTCTGCTCGTAGGTGCCCTTCTTGACTATTGCGCAACATGTCTGACTTTCTGATGACCTTCATCGCGTAGACCTGCTTCGGTGCTCTATACGTCAAATCGTCGGACACATCCATGTTACTGATGCCGTCCACATTGCAAACTCGATCAGAACCACTGCTTGTCGAATTCCCCTTGCTGCCGACGCAATCACTCTTCTCGCGCACAAGCCGAACCACCCCGAAGCTGCCTTTGCCTAGAACCCTGACGATTTCATAGTTAGAGATATGGACACCTTTAGTCTTCTGTCGCATCAGTGTCTTCGATTTCAGAACGCGTGTCTGTCGCAGGTGGTCGGTCTCCGAATGGCACCACTCCTTTCGCCTCTGGTGGCGTTGCTCGTTGGGGACTGCCAGTGCAAAAAGCTTACGTTCCATGTTGCGCCGACGCATTGAGCGGGGACTGACTTTCGTGCCAAGCATGCAATTGAAGTGGGATTCAAAGAAGATTTTCGCCGCGGCAGCATTCTCGACAGTCGCAATTGATGGCGGCGACAGTCTGGGTGCATCTTGGCGGGGAAATACCAACCATTGGCTAATCAGCTGTTCGGACGTCGGCTCGGAAAGTGGTGAGCCTCCCGTAGAGACGTGACGAAACCCGTTCTGGCCTCTGTGGGTAATCTCTGCAGAACGAGGTGCTCCGGATGATACCAGGGATGTGGGTGCAGTTGACTGGGCACTAGGTGGAGGGGTATTGCTGTCGATGAAGCTTGAGAATGGCGATGGAAGTGTGGGCACCTTAGTGGGTACCTCGCTCATAGGACCTTTCGAATGGGCGGCATCAGGCGCGTCGCTCAGTTGCTGCATGGAATCTGTGGTCAGGACAGTGGGCCGCGAACTCAGCTTCGGGCGATGGATAACAGTAGGGTTGTGCAGCAGGCTGTTGGAGATTCTCTGGGTCAGCTGCCGTGACAACCCTGGTGTCGATTTGCTCGCGTGTAGTGCTGCAGGATGCCGTTCCTTCCTGGGCATGGGGGGCTCCGACTCTCCATCAAATCCGGCGGCATTTGTGAGCTGAACAAGTGAAGGCGCATCTTTGCGCAGAACAGGCTGAAATCTTGTTACAGTAACCCCTGGGACGCTACGTTCTTGAGCAGTGTTCTTCACTTCGGTCGTGGTAATTTTGGCGGCATCAGCACACTGAGTGACATCGGAAGCGTTTGTATTGGAGACGCTGCTGTCTGCTGTTGTTGGACTCGGTCCAGAGCCTTCCGATTGATTAGCATCTAGCAAGCACCGCTAGCAATCGACCATACGTTTACCGCTGCGGAAGATTGAGAATATCCTGACGCTTCCTCGTCGAAAATTGGAGAAGGTGCGGGATGATGGAAGGCTTGCTCGCGAATGGGGCGGTTTGGTGATTGAACTAGAGCGTCGCTCGTTGGAGCGGCGTTCAATGATCCGGACCTTGTCTTTGTCGTGCGACACCCGAATTGGAACGGCGTCCTTCCGCTTCTTGGTGGCAACGAGAGACATCATTCTGGTGAATGGGGACTGCTAGGCAATAGGGCTTGTAGTGATGCCAGCATGAGAGAAGAATGAGGCCTGAGCAATTCGATCGCTGGAAGAACAACGTTGCGTGAAGTGTGGTGAGAGAGTGCCCGAGCCATCGCAGCGAAGGAGATTGCGTGTCGGAGGACCGGGAAACAGCGCCTGGGACGTGAAGGAAGAACGACATAATGGCAGCTTCTAAACACCTACTGTAGTCACTGGGGAAGGGTCTATCCATCTGGTGACGGCAGTCTACACTGACTCCGTCCGGCGCGTGAAGGTGTGGGTGTGGGCAAAGCGCGGGATCTACCCGCCGGGGTTGTTCGGCGACATGGGGACCGTTCTCGCGCTTCCGGGCACGATGAAAGCGCAGCGATCGTACGAGAGCCTCAGCTCGCCATCGACAGTTCTGTCCGTATCGTGATAAGACGGTTTGTCTGACTGCTGACGGTTGAGAAACAACGCGTCTCAAATCGTTCACCAATATTTTGCGCACGGACCCCACTATGGCGGTAGCTCTCGGCTCAATCCTCCTCAGCTGGCCCAACCAGACGGGCAATACTTGACCTGCGTCTGCTCCCCTGTCCGCACCAACACAAGCACCTCGTCTCCGCATTCCGTATATGAACCAATAAAGCCATACAAGCATTGAACAGGGGGCTTGTCCGAATCGCTTCAAACGGCCCCCTCGCCGAGAGCAAAACGGGCTGGAAAAACATCAGTCGATGCATCGTATTTCCATTAATCCCTGCATGCGCCCTGCAGAAACGAGTCCAAGATGGGAAAGTGTGCCTGTCGATTTACACTTTTCGGTCGACTCGGCAGGGTCCACGAGTCTAGATTGACAGGCCGCCACGATAATCGCCCCTCAGGTACCGCTCTGTGCTCGCTGTGCAGGGCTGTCCGATATATTGTGCATGAGGGAGATGCCCGCTGCTGGGTACATATACTCTGTAGATCGTATATATCAGGTAGGCCTCCTTTTCCAGCAGTCTGCTAGCCTTTCGTTCCTGCATCGCACGCGCAATTTGAGGCTTCAATTACTCCATCATCGAAAAGCTCTTTGCCATGTCTCTGTATGCAACCTTGGGCCTGGTGGCCTTGGCCTCCGCATCAGGATCGCTGTTTCCCAGGAACAACCCGCCGCAGCCCCCATGCGTCTACCCCTACACTGAGTTTGTCTACTCTGGGTGTTATGTAGACTCCGTCGGCAGTCGCGCACTTCCCTTCCAAACAGAGCTCGAGTTCAACAACGCTACTGTTGAGCAATGCACTGCCTATTGCAAGGGCAACAACTACCGATATGCGGGTCTTGAATATTATGGTACGAATATCCTCCCTTGGCAAAGACGATCAAGCTGACTCTGTTAGGACAATGTTTCTGTGGTACAAGCGTTTCGGCGTCATCCGCCCCAGAAGAAGAGTGCAATCTGCCTTGCAATGGTCAGTTCCACGTGTGCAAATCTGCGTCATTGCGATTGCTGATTAGAAACATAGGCGACTCGACCCAAGCTTGTGGTGGAGCAGATCGTGTATCCGTCTACCAGGACCCTACATTCCCGGATGCCGATGACATTGCTGTCTCTTCTGACTACCTCTCACTTGGATGCTACACCGAAGGCGCAGCAGGCCGCTCGCTCGACTACTCCCAGTGGGACTTCCTCGACGAGGACACCATGACCACAGAGACTTGTTTGACGGCTTGCGGAGCTAAGGGCTTTCCGTTCGCCGGTACAGAATTCGGACGCGAGTGCTACTGTGGCGTAGTCTTGGGCAACGGCACGACTTCCACCGATGCCAGTGAATGCTCGACACCGTGCACAGGCAACAGCACTCAGTTCTGCGGCGGCCCTGACCGCCTCAACCTTTACGTTGCAAAGAACCTAGAGTCAACCGACCCCTGCGAGCCACCCATCATCTCCTCGCCCACGCCGACTCCCACGCCGACTCCGACACCGACGCCTACCCCGTCTCCTTCCCCATCACCCACTCCGACTCCGTCGAAGTCCACGTGCAAGGGGTATCATTGCACCACCGTGAAGTCATCCTCCACCCCAACCCCAAGCAAGTGCACTGGGTACCACTGCCCCCCCAAAACAACCTGCAAGACCACGAGTTCCACCAAGAAGTCATCAACCTTAAAGACTACTCCAAAAACTACGACTTCTTGCAAGACTACGACGAAGCCGAAGACGACTTCAAAGACGACGTCGACGAAGCACTGGGGATGGTGAGTATCAAGCCAGTACTTGTGAGACAATGAAGCTCTTATAAGAGCTTTGCGCTAAGTTAATGACGTGGAGGAACGTACTGGCTGCAGCTAATGAATCAAAATAATGTAATTGGCTATGCTCTAATGAACAAATGGTTCTGGCATCGTGCTTTGCTTTGTGATGTTCTATTTTCTACCCATTCTGGCAAGCACAGCATTTGGACGTTCTGGCAAGGAACAGGACGTTCCCTGAAATGTAACTTGTCGCGAGCGACTGCAACCACGACGGATGGGGAGTAACCCGGAATTCCGCGCGCGGAGCCTTGCTGCCACTTAGACCCTACCCTCTACTGTCGCAATTGCCTTATGAAGGTCCAATCGTACTATATGCCCGGCTTCCAAGTGATGCCAGGAGGTTTTCGGCGCTGCGACGAGATCGCCTTCGAGAGCCTGCAAACCTCTCTCAATCTGGGTCTTTCCTCGCAAGATCAACGCCTGAGAAGAGTCTGCAGGTCTGCACCTACCGAAGGACTGGTTCTGAAACTTTGGGCCCCTATCCAATACATATATCGCCTTAAGATAAACTGAGCCAAGGTGAGGAGACGAGCATAGAGCCTGATAAAAGTCTACGAACTCATAGACATAGCTATACATCATCTCCACGCGTGTTACACGGAGGTCGTTCATGTAATTGCTAATCGAAGTCCAGCCATGCCATGCAAGATGTGAGTGTGAGATACACAAATGATTGAGGTATGGCCACACGAAAGTTTGCCACTTCAATCCGAATCCAAAAGGATGCATAGGATAGATATCGGCCGTAGGGCTGTGCAAGCATGGAAAGGGCCAGCTATGGGTTCCCAATGACAGATGCTAGAAGACCTTGAGACCATAGCCTATCTACATCGCCTTCCATATGCAGGCATTTGACGCGCGAAGCCACCGCCTGCCACGTAGGCGTGTCAAGAGGAAAGATGCCGGATCTGTCGTTCGACCAGCGCCGCTCAGGAACTGATATAGACATTTCTAGTTGTGTGCTGGAGTGGAGTCCGGCTTGAAAGGTCGCTTCGCAAACGGCTTTCCGGGCTCGACCAGTCGATGAAGAGCTGACCATTTCGTCGATATCATAGCCACTGAATAGACAGCTTCCGCTGAAGGCCCCGCGCTGTCCTAGAACTTCTAGACTGAGTGTCCTACTCGTTATTTAGACCGTCTTCAGATTCCTTAATAGCGACAACACCTCCGTCAAGATCGTTACATCCCAGTCGGAATCCACTTGAGCCATCGCTATTTCAGCGAAGCACTTTTCGAGGACGACTTCTGCCGCCGGCGGCTTGATCGCAGCGTGAATGCGATCATTCGATACCGTCAGCTTTTGAACACTTGCCGCAAACTTGGGGTGCCGTGCGATTTCTTCGAGGTCATGGAGGGCGTCCGGTTGCAGGAAGAGAAAGACATTTTCAAAACATCGCTGGGCAAATGCGTGGAGAGAACGATCCCTGAGCGCGTGGCTTACGAGCCGGAAGTTGAGGATGTCTTCATGGTCCAGGTGGGCCGCGATATTTTCGGTGATTACGGTCGGTGCATCGAGCATTCGGGAGGGCGATATGGCAGGTTGACAACTTGTGTTAGCAATGTGAGGCAAGTTCCAAAGTTGTGCCAACAAACATGCGGAGCACTTCAGTCCAGGAAACTCCCGCAAAGACATCCAATGCAGACCTCGTAGCTGGGGCTCATTCCAAAATTTTCAGTGTATGATTGACATGAAGAATGGCCGACTGGACAACCAACAAACCTTCGTCTCGCCCTAGCGTTGTGCATTCCCTCTTTTTCACAACAACGTCTTCCGTGCACTGAAGAGCGCCGGCAAACAAGACAAGATGCAATTAGAGGTATTGATTATCGCTCCCCTGGAAGGTACCTGCACGGATCTTGAGGCCTTAGGCTTTGATACGGCCCTCCGTAATGAGACACTAGCATGTCGTATCCAGAGATTGGCGACCTTCGCGCAACTTGATTCAAAGATGGCATAGGTTCTACTTCAGTCGACCAAAGAAGTCAGCCCTGTGACGATTGGAGGCGCTTGTGGTGCTTGGAGCCTGTCGCATCATCAAACGGGGCTCTTGCGTTGGCCTAACTTGACCTCCTTCAGTATTGCGTCGGTCACTCTCTCCACTCGCGGACTGACCCAATTTCTCAAATTCCACGCGCGAAATCTAAAGGGCCTCTTGTGATTAATTCGGCAATTTCAGATGACGATACGTGGCTTGAACCGCTCTGAGTACTTCGAGTGGAGGCTCAACTGGAGAAACTATTTCTCGATCATATCTACTCTGGCCCACCCGAGAACCCAGGTAAAGATAATTTCGACCGTTACATGGATCTTTATTCAGGATCAATTGACGAGAAATATGAGCTCCACGCTTAAAACAATTGCGCAGCATCTCTTGTCCTGCAGTTGTTAATTGAGGATTATCAGGTCATTGAGACCTCAATTTCGCCGCGTCTGCCATGGCTTTTCCGTACGATTGTGGATGTCCGTAAGGCCTAGGCAGGGATGGCGGGGAAATTTAAGTAAAACGGAAAGACGTGGGAAGTCAATAGTGGCGAGAATCAGTATGCTGATCCCGACGAGACAGATTGTGATAAGTCATGGATTTGGATGACCTAAAGGCCTCTTTTACGGCGCTTGCTACCAAAGAAGGTGCTTTCTGCAAACGATAATAATTCTTGAGAAAACAAATGTCCCCCTGCTAGTGATCCACAACCATTGGAATGTATCATCATACTACAAAGTACTAAATGTGTATAATATATAAGACAGATCTCGGATATTGTCAGACATCTAAGAGCAAAAGGTCTAAATACTCTTTCATGGTTATGGCTTGTCTTAAAATTGTTTCATACCAAAGGTATACAGTTAGGGCTTGGTTCCCGAGGATCGCCAACTACAAGCAGGCACGTGTCTGTCCTCGTCCCCGCCTGGCTCTTACTATCTAGAGAACTAGACTTTCGTGCACAGATGGGCTAACGGACCCTGAGCTCATAACTGCATCATCCCCCTCATATATGTTAGTAAACGCCCTCACTCACTGAATTCCATCTCCCACACCACCAAGTGAGAGCTTCTACGTGCAGCTGCACGACACCCCACTACGAATAAAAATCTGCAAATTCCTGAAGTCGCTTCGAAGTAGCAGATTAACGCACCAAAGCAGACGTTTGAAGACGCGCTCTCTTAGTCAAGCAGAATTGCCTAAGGCTTCTCTCAATTACGTAACTGGAGGCATCTTGTCCTTTTCAAGCTTTCTAGAGAAAATGGTAGTTGAAGTGTCTGGGCTTGTGCGCTGGCTTTGTCTCCATCAGACATGACCGAAGAAGGCTGCGCTAGCGCTCACTAGTCGCCCAGGTGACAGGACTTCTTCTCCAACACTCACCCGAGCAGGCATCTATCCAAGTTCTTGTCAAGCACGTGGTGAAAGGGCTTGGCAAATTGTTGTCAAAACATGAGGCCCGAGCTCAGAACTTCCACACTGCATATTTCTAGTCCCCCCGCGCAAACGCACAACTCTACCCAGAAACAGAACTCCGCTAACAACCTCGCAGTTGGCGACCCGGCTTCATCCAAAGCAAGACACGCCCTCTCAATCAACCATCGTGCCTCCATTCCAACTACTAGACCTTCCGGCCGAGCTAGTTATCCATGACTGCACATACCTTGACAAGGAAACTCTAATGAACGCGCGATACGTATGCCGAAGCCTTCGGACGCATTCCACGGTGCCTTTCGGAAAGCAATGCTTCGGACACCTGGTGGCGATTCTGCATCCGACAAGCCTACGGAACCTTTTGAAGATCGCCTGCCACGTGGAATTTTCGAAATATGTGCACAGGGTCATCATCAGCGGCGAGTGATTCGGCGAGTTATTGAAGCACACCAACACAGAACAGGAGCAATAACTCAAGGAAGAACGAACTTGTATGGAGGAATCAGGGTCTGATATCGCGACGCTGGGTGCGATATTTGACGCCCTCAAGAACCTGAAAGTGGTACGAGTTGACATGTATACGTATCTTATTGCGTACAGTCATTTCGACGTGGTTCGGTGTGGTAAGGCAGATCCCGCCATGGATGGCGCAGAATGGAATCGAGATAACGAAGTACCTTATTTCAATCGCGCCCTTGGAGTTGTGTTGAAGCTCTTTGGAGGAACAATAGGCAAGGTAAAGTCCAACTGGATTTTTTTCAACCTTTACCCCAACGATCCCCCGCCCACCAGATTCTTCAATCTGGCCTCGACCCAATGGAAAGACAGCATGTGCTCGAGGGTTCAGCGCGTGCAAATTGGGGAAGGCAATACCTCGCAATGGGCCAGAAGCCTTCTTGGAACCGCAAAGAACTTATGGGAGTTGGGAATTATCGGGAATTGGAGAAGGACCGACTTGTCTCGTATCACCGGGAACTCTTTCAAGTGGCCGAAACTTCGCTGCATCTGGCTGGATAACATGGAAATGGAATCGGAAGGTTTTGTGGGATTTCTTGACGCACATCGGCCGACATTGACGGAACTAAATCTACAAAGTATTGCCCTAGTTTCAGGAACCCGGGTCGAACCTCTGCGCGTTTCCGAGAGCATGGCATTGTTAAATCACTTCTCCATCGGCCTTGTATACGAGGAGACAACTCCGCCGGATGGTGAAGACACTTTCCATCAATACGATTAGTACCTCGAAGACGACGTTTTGGAAATCGATGACCGAATGAATCTCTCACTCTTTATCCAGAAAGTAATTGGCGAGTTCCGGACCAGTACCTATGGTACCCAGGGCAGGTCTCGCAATGACGATTCAGTTCGTCTCTTCCGGTTAGATCTCCGGAAAGCAAGGGCAGCTTTGGATGGAAGACTTGCGCAGCAAAGGATAGAGAGATGCTGATGAAGTGGAGGAAATGAGCGAGAAAGGGATAGATGTGGGGTTATCGCGGCTTTCTGGAGCGTCTCAACGGTAAATTGTGAGATATCTGGCGTGAACAAAGATTTGGCGACCTTTAGATATCGATGAAGTTACCTTTTCCTAGTTCGCGGCAGCCCACAATAGAGATTTCATGAATCGTGACCGTTTGGTCGGCTTCGCGGATTGTACTCGGGGACTATAAGTGGGCTGCAGCTAAAGAAATGAATTTGTTCGTCATCTTAATCATATCTGCTCACTTCGGGTGTGCAGGAAGAGTGAACCATGTTTGCACTTAGACGAGAGGGGGCCCGTAGGACAAATCGCGGATCCGATTACCGTTAATTGTCACCTAACCTTCATGTGCGACATGACACAACGTAAGAAAATGATCAGTCGTCCCCGCATCTCTTCGCCCAAAGCAGCCTAGCGCAGCCACCTCTTCTTTCTCCCATCACTCTTGACACCCACCTTACCACCATTATCAATTGCTTTGATTCGCGCTCTCGACATGGCATAAAATGACGCGCCGTTCCCCTTGCTCGAGCTGATCCCCGAGACCTTCACCGATATATGCGATCGCCTCGACGTCAACAGTCTCGCCGCCCTCCGAATGATAAGCCGCAAAGCACGGGATGGGGCCCAATACTCCTTAGCCACGCGATTCTTCAAATATCTGGTAGTCGGCTTGCATCTTGATAGCTTGCCCACCTTTACCAGTATTACATCCGGCGAGCATCTGGCAAATCACGTGAGCAGACTTAGTATTTACCTTTCGCCAACAGGCAATCCTACCGATGAGGAGAGCCGTCAAAAGGATAAGGCATCTGCTCTCGCACAGTTGCGTTACGGCTTATCAAAGCTCAAGAATTTGCGGGAAGTGTGTGTGAACGCTACATTTTGTTGCTACTTAGAGGACTATGCCTATGTACTGTGCGAAAAGAAGATGGGTCTACGCAGTATGTTTAGGCCTTCCCCGCATCATAGATATAGCATGACGCGAGCCGATTCGGAGCTATTAGAAGAGGGCCTTCGCACCATTGAAGAAGCTGGTTTCATTAAGCTTCGGCTTGGGACTCGCTATTCAAGGAACATTGACGAACCACGCGCGATGGATTCGATATTCAGCACAATTTCATAGCAGGTTTACAGTCTACCTCGACGGTCCCGACCAAGCCTGGTGGCTCGATCTTCTTCAGCAGTCTCAGCACCTCACGAGCCCTTACTTTGAGAGGTCACTGGCGCCATGACCTGCGCTCGCAGGACGACCCACTTCGACGCATGGTCAACCATCTGCGAACGTTGCACTGGCCAAATCTCCAGGCCTTCGCCCTGGCCCACATCCAGATTGGCTTAGACAATCCGAATGCGATCTTCTTGCCTCATAAGGAGACGGTTCGGTGTGTCGTCATCAGCGGTTACTCGGTGGCAAATGGAGACTGGAAAGCCATAATCTCATCGCTGCAGACACTTCCTCGACTACAAGCGGTAAACTTGGCTGACCTTGAAACTCCGACGTCAGTGGAATGCCCCGACAATGAGGACTTCGATCGACTCAATCGCCTCGCCCGTGGTCTTCGTAATGGAAATTGTGTCCGCCTCAAGAACACGGACATCCGAACGGGTCTTGAATTACCCATTCGCTATCATTGCTCCGTTCTGGATACTACACGCTTCGAGGACACACGACATTATGTCGGTATATGCAAATTGGATGCTTTTGTTTAAGGACTCATCGCATGGGATGGAAGCAAATGCGTCGACACGCCGAAGGCGTCGGAGTTGGCAGCAGCGCTGGATCAATGAGCCGTGCTCTCTTGCGTCTTGAAAGTTATGATCTTTGGCTGATGGAAGGAAATAATCACATTGCAACGGGCTGGAATATTCACCATGGATCGAGGGAAGTTAATATGATAGTAAGGAGGACTGTCAGGATTGTCGTCGATCTTAGCCAGCGGAACGTATAGAATACTTCTTGCAAATTCATTGCTTTTCCTCTTCCAATTATGCTTCATCAC
Organism: Lentithecium fluviatile CBS 122367; assembly: GCA_010405425.1. NCBI lineage: Eukaryota > Fungi > Ascomycota > Dothideomycetes > Pleosporales > Lentitheciaceae > Lentithecium > Lentithecium fluviatile. The sequence continues at coordinate 129,724 of MU005629.1, read as the reverse complement.
TACCTGTTTCCTCTACGCCCGACTTTATACTATCCCGACGCAAAAACCGAAGAATCAGACACGCCTCGACGATACAAAACCACGCTGAAGCCACCGCCTCTCGGACCCCTCCCTTCACACCCTCATCAGACCCGCCGGTCTAAAACCGATTAACTATCCAAATCCGCCGGCTTCTTCCCCGACACAACGCAATACTCCCGCCGCTCAAGCATTCCCCTCATTCCCCCTTACCCTCACCGTAAGTCCAGCTTACTGATTACAAGTCCGGGCGGCTAGGAGTAGAATATTCGCAGTCTATACTTTGGATTAATCTGCTACATGTAGATGAATGTGATTAAATTGTTGTCTTACCTTATATTTTCTTTGGTAGACTGCGGGCAACACGCCGCTTCTTATTTTTATATATTGTGTTTTAGTTATTCCTTTTATTGTACTGTCGTTATCATCTTTGACGGATCTTAAGAAAAATGAGGAGCGAAAGCATGGTGATGACATTAACCCATGTGCGGTAGCTGCGGTAGCTGCAGAAGTAACTAGCCAACGTGCGTATGCAAGGTTTCAACTACTTATCGCAGTTTAAAAGTCTCAAGTTGGTCTTGATTTTGCGCGATGTACTCATCGCACTTAAACCAAGAGAGTTTCTCCCTTTCCATCGAAAAGTTTCTGAGAAGATGAAGCAATCACCACTAACAAGTGTCCAGGTTCCATCTTGATTCGGTCGTAGAACACATGGTGAAATAGCGCCTGAAAGTACACAAACCCTATCTCCGTTACAGACGCTTCGAGGTACGATCGGCAACTCGCCATTATCCATCATGGCAATTTTGCACTGCTGAAGTGATTCCAAAAACATGCTAACATGTTCATTGTTGATGTAAACATAGGTATCACCAACGGCCTTTGGTCCAATATCAGTACTGGTTTATTCCATGAAAAGAAAGCAACGGCAGCTTACCTGCCACCAGATAATGAACCCCCGTGCTAGATAACGGTGAAGAGTAGGACCATCAATGAGGGACATGGCTGAGGGGTTAGTCATGCTCAGCCACATTGTGTTATATCTATGCACGTACCGTATAAGATCTCCTGTGTAAGCTGACCTATTATAGTATCATCCTCTCTTGTGCCTTCTAGACCAAGTAATTCCCTGAGGTTATCGAGGCTGTAGTAAAAACCCCTCAATTGTGCTTCAGCATCGTCCAGGCCGAGAAACGATAGATTCTGGCTTGCGTGGTCTACTTGCGAGTATTGGCAGCCTTTGGCAATAAGTTCAAGGCAGCGACTCCCATCTCTGTCCACAAAAGAGCGTACTTCGTATCTAGATTTATCCAGAGGCTTCGAATTCGGCTCGTATGGTTTAAATTCTACAGGAAAGAGGTCACTGAAGAACACCCAATTAAGCGGAAAGTTCTCATACCAATTTGGAATCCATGAAGGCATATCCATTTCGTGTGGGTGACGGGTGGCAGTGAGGATCTGAAGCCCCAGGACAGGCAAGAGAAACATCGCAGTCTCAATGAAAATTTCCTCAATACTCTTGACATAGTTTATCAAGAAATCCAACTCACTCTGCCGGTGACCGATTAGAGATCGGAGGGCGAAGACTCTGTCTCTGGGGTCGGTTGCCAAACACGTTCTGCTTTCGAACAACAGGTTCCATAAAGTGAATTGTGGAGTCCGAAATTCTGGTCGGAAATGATCTGCTAGGTCCAAAGCGAGGGGCCGAGGGTTCCTGGTTACGCGTGTATCGTTATAGCCCCCTATACATAGATGTAGAGCTCTCATAGATGCGCTGGCTGAGCCGCACATGAATGTGGTAGAAGACCGGCTCATGAAGACTTCTTGGAGGACCCAGACTCGTTTGAACCATGGTCTTTGGAACAAAGTTTCTAGTCCTTGGACGATGGTGGAACTCGGTGGCGGTCGATCACAGTCTTCTCCTTGTGATAGTACCCTGTCCGCTTCTGCCAGTTCCTCAAACACTATGCAGCTGCTTGCAGTCTCTTCACCAAGGCACATCGTTACGCCCGATGCACTGGAATAGATCTTGTCCATTATGCGGACCTGGCTCGCTCGTTCCGAGAGGTTTTCTTGATCAATACAGATAGCATCAATCCACAGCGGCCGGTCGTGGGTTTTTTTTGGCGTAGATGTCGAAGAGCGCTGTGACAGTTTGTCCCTACACGCAACTCCCATTGGTCTCCTCTACCGTTGTGGAAGAAAATCGTACGTAGATGGGCAGCATCGCCCCACGTATAGGAGACTGCTTCGTAGTCGAGGGACGCGTCGGATAGCCTCACGTGTTTGATCGTGCAGATGAGAGGATCTGAATCATTCGAGTTTGGATGTAACACAAGAATCCGAATAGAATCTTCATGTTGCAGTAGGTTATATTGATAAGGTAACATACTGTAAATCTGTAACTCGTAGCATGAAGTTCAGATGGGTCGATGGGTTGGTCGGTGTTGTCAAGCGTAGTGAACATTAGCAAGGTTAGGCAGCAGCTTCGCGATGCGCGCCGTATCCGGCAGGTGGGGCTCCTCAGCCTTATGCCATCCAATCAACTTCATGGCTTAATGTGGACCTTTTCCCAAAGGCTTGATGCGGTAATTCTGGTGGTTGTCCAGAATATTGTAGCTACGCACAATGGTGAAGTTGCATTCGCTAACAACTGTATGCAGTTTTCTTTCTCTTTCACATCTCAAACATACCCTCTCAATATGTACCCACCTATGGTAGTAAGCTTGTTGGGGCCTGTGCGGCGGACAAGCGGCTCAAGGAGATTGGCCAGTACAACCGGATACACTGAGACCGAGGCATCGAAAGCTGGTATCTGTACTTGCTGACAATAATACTGAAGTGGAGTTTGAAGAGGTGCAGGTTTACCTAGCCAAGATGCGGCAGGCGCTGAAGGACCGCAGCATTCACGCCTATTAGGAATTGTAAGTGCTGACAGGGCTGTTGAAGGGCTTTGGAGCTGACAAGTGAACGAGGTCAATGGTTTATGGGCAGAAGCCGCTGCGTCCTCCTAAATACGATAATGAGTAGCTCTGGCTTTATGAGGATGAAACAGTTTGCCCTAGGTTGCCACTTGGATGCGACCTTGGGGGTGCAGTCAAAATGAACGCTCCGACTTCATACTCTGCGTTCATCGCCCCCGCCCCTTCATACGTGGCACCTTCTCAAAGGAGTAAGTATGACAGACACTAATGGAAATCAAAATTCTCCCTTCTCCCTGTTACTGCCACGATCCCCAGGGTCATAAAACAATAATGCTAGCCTTTGCGGTGCACCCATTTCCAAAATCAAACAGCCTTATGTTGTAACTAAGCATTCTGTAGCAGCCAAGCCTTCATGTTGGGAAGGTTATTCCACCACCTTGCCTCATTGTAGTAGAACTGACTTTACATGATGGTAAACTGCCGGAAAGCAGGCTTACCTGTACCATCATGTTTCCACCGACTTGCTTGCGTGAATGCCTCACCTTCCATTTGCCCATAGGTGTACGCGTCGTTCAATAGCTTTTGCACCGAAGCATCTATTCTTGACTCCATATGCCGCAATATGAACGGGGTTTTCCTTCCATAGAGAACTGTGACAAGGTCGCCCTGCTTGATGTAGGGGTTTGTCGCGAGCCCAATCAGGCCATGCTTCGTGAGGAAGAGCGTCCGTCCTGCTGTCGCATCCCTCACACGTGTCCGCCAGTGATGGACCAAGAACCAGTAATGTGCTACACGCGTCTCAAAGTCGTCCTTCTTCCTTGCTTCGATAAAGGATTGAAAGGTGGCAAATTCCTCGTGGTCCTCTGCTCGGCTGGCGCTGCAATCCGACATCCCTAGGTCGCCCTTCTCCGCTATCCTCACTGTGTCCAAATCCCAGAACCGGGAGTCTACACGCTTCCTTGGCGTTGTCCTTTCATACCTTGCAACATTTGCCCGACCCCAGCCACCCTCTGCTGAGAGCCCGGAACTTTCCCAGGGAATATCATAGAGGTACCCAAAATCGCATGCGACCTGGAGCAAGAAACCTCGAGCCAAATCGTTCGTGAAATCAGATTTAGTGATTGGGAAGACGGAACTTAATCCCATGTTGACAGGATATATGCCCATCAGCGACATCTTGTAGAACACATTAAATATCGGGAGACCCTTCGGGTAATATCCCCTAGTCCAGTGTTCTTGTTCTTGTTCGGCAAAGCGGTTGATCTGTGAGTAGTCCATGCTGAGTACAAGCAAGCTCGCGACTTTCGAGATGGTATCGCATAAAATACCGGGTGGTCGAATGATGGAACGATATGGATCAATGATCCCAAAAGCATCCTTATCCTCGAAATCTTTAGTTATTGCTTGAGCCTCTTGGGCCGTGCCGGCGCCTTTGACCGTTGCCTCGTCTGTTTTGTCGGTCTCATCCTGTTGTCTTGCTTCGTTGACCGGATTCCTCCCAAATATATTGTATAGTCGAGAAGCAGAATACCAGTCCTTGACCTCACCGTAATTCCGGAGCACGATCTCATTGCGGACTAGGGCCTCCCAATCCGGCACCCAAGACGGCCAATAGCCTTTGGTCTCCGCGACTTTGTGCTTTCGGCAGCTTGCTTCGTTCAGCCACTCAAGGCTGCCAGTTCGACGGATGTATTCAATGGCATATTGCTTGTATACTTCTGCAACTGGCGCATTGTAATCAGGCTCTGGGTAGGGTTTTCCGGCCTTCGGTAAGCTCAAGGTTGCATACATGCGGTCCCTACCGTTCGTACATTTCTAGTTCGCAGTGCGTCGCAAGACCTGGTAGAAACTTTCGTCTCGTCTTGGCAACCCGGTAAGGGATGGTCGAAGAACATATCTAGTCTGTTGATCCCACAATTGCTCACTAGCTTCCAAGTACTGCTTCTCAACTCTTTCTCAAAAAGAACCTTCTTCCGGTAAATCTCCGCTCACGCGCTGTTTAGTCCTGCGAAATGTTTCCACGCCACCTCTTTGTTACCGCACTTTACGAGAACATTTCGTGCCTGTTGGATCTCTTGATATATCCACAGTCGCTGCCAGTACTCACTGTTGAAGGGGTGTTGGACTGCTAGTCACTGTGTCCGGTCGAACTCAGCGTCGACGAGCTGAGAGAGGATGTACAAACGGTTTCGAGAAGGAGCCCGGATCTGCTAGTGAGCTTCCTTGAAGTCGGTGAGAATCCTCAAGGTACAGCGTGCCGCGTCCTCGTCCATTTCAGCATCATCATCTCGAGATTGATCCTCGCCGCCAAGAGTACGGCTTCCCCACTCCTCGCAAGCGTCCATTGCGATATCGGAGTCATCTCGTGCAATTCCAAGCTATACAATTACCATCTTCGCTTCCTTGTACACTCGATCCATCATCTGCACCTGGATACCCTTTTCCTCCTTGTCATCTTAATTGATGCAGACTGCATCCGCCCAGATATGAAACTCGTCGCTGTCCTTTCGCAGATGCTTAAGCGCTGATTCGAGACTGACTGTTACAAACTTTCGACTCCATTGAGAATGATGTTTTTCTGTACCGAGGCATCTCCAGAAGGTCCCCAGCTATACGACAGCGTGTTGTAAACCGGGCGTGTCGGGTCGTCTAGGGAAACAATATACAACGTAGCATGGACAATTGCGCTTGGATCGAAAGAAGGCTGAATGAGAAAAACACGGATTTGATTGCTTGGGTTGAACTTCAATCCATAATATAGTGTCGCCATGGCGCTCTGAGGGCAGACAGGAAGCAAGACTTTAATGCAGATTTTGGGTTGTCAGCTGAGTTGATACGTGAAGGCGATTCATGGAAATCCATATGTTGCAGTACTGAATATACTCACCGGTCGAGCTGCTAGAGGGTAGGACAGCACGGCTGTGCTAGTCGCGCTCGTTCGTCCCGAAGTTGCGCGATATCTCAGCCTCGTCGGGAGCTAACAAAGCCATTACACGTGGCACATGGCATGTGGAATTGAGGAGATCTCCGAAAACTCATCCTGTCCTTCTTGGAATGTGAACGCCAGTGAAAAAGTTCTGCTTGTTCAGAAACGCGCTGAACATTTGCTTGATGGTGTTGATAGCGACTCCAGCGGACTCGTCATGGTCGTCAATGTCTTCACTGGTCATCAACCCTAGACACGCTATGTTCTTTGTCATTACCCTGGATACTCGGTCTCCATTTCCAAGCAATTATGGATCTAGTGAGCCAAAATAGTAGTCGACGGTTACTGGAAGCGAGACAGGATCGTATCTGCACATAGTATGTTTCCTCTTGCTGGAAGTTCTCACGCTGGGAGGCAATGGTCCAAGATCATTGTAAACGTATCTACTGGCATAAAATCTCTCATTGCGTAGCGAGAACCATCCCGTACTGAGAAAAATCATAGGTACTTAGACCTCAAAGCAGTATAAACTCTTCGTAGGTCTAGATATCTGTGGTATACTGCAAGGGTGTATGCTAGGGGCCTTCTTCAATTCCCCAACCGCCGCTATAAAAAAACTACCAACCTCATCACCGCCGTCGCGCCTGAAATGCGAGGGCCTCGTTTCACGACGTGGCAGGACTCCTCCACCACAGCTCTAGTACTAAGCCCTCAGAACTCCTGGTAATCACAATATGGCGGTATCCGAGCCTCGAAATGTCACCATCACTGTCACGTTTAGTGGAAGCTTGAGGAACTGCATTGATTCTGGAGAGCGGGTCCAAGAGGCGGCTTTTGTACCAGCTTTCACATGCCCCTGAGTATCCGGAGCTTCCGGATATATTACTCAATCCGAAACGTCGTCGTCACCCTCACATGACTACAACCGTCACAATCACGCTAATAAGTCACCGTCAACCCTGTGGCGGCAACGTCGGGATGATTCATGCGACATCTGATTTGATTTGATTTGATTATTCTTACGCCTTGGGTGCCAATAGGCCTAGTAAGCTGCTCTACGATATTTACGCTAGTGCGAACGCTAAGAACTTTTAGTCTATCGTCTTATTCTTAGTCTACTCCTTTATACTACTAGGCTTCTACTCTAACCTTAATTATTCCCTTTATTATCTATTATTAGTACCTACCTACTTTGCTCTAGATTCTAGTCCTATTAAGATTAATTTCTTAAGTGTTAGCTATTAGGATATTAGCCGGCCAGCTCGCTATTATCTAGAGTTAGTTATTTAGAAAGGTTCTGTTTATTTAAGTTGTCTAGTAGCTAGGGTAAACTATATAGTTTAGTTAACTACCTCTATATCTAGCTTCTAGAATTTAGATAGTCTATCTAGGTATTCTTCTTTTACTATCTTCTATTCTGTCCTTCCCTCTAGGAAAAATAAGAGGTTACCTAACTAGTCTCCTACTGCTTCTACTAGCAGTTTCTATTTTTCTGTCTATCTAGTATACTTAAATAGGAAGTATTAGGCTGTTTTCCTTCTAGGTCTATATTTATAGTTAGTTAATTCTATAGCCTTTATTCTTACTAGGTTATTATTAAGGCGGCTATACTTTATCTGTAGCTAGCTGTTACGGTATCCTCCCTAGATCCCCTAACACTGCTAAGTCCTGTTCGTACTATTATTAGTACGCCTAGAACTATTCTCTAAACTTTACCCTAACTAGCAGTTAGTCTACGCACTAGAAGCATAGACTACCCCTCTAAGTATTTCTACTTTATACCTATTTCGCTATTTCTATTCTATATATAACGTCTTATATTACCTAGATATCGCACGCAGTAATTA
>MU005629.1:63944-117880 GCA_010405425.1 Lentithecium fluviatile CBS 122367 | reverse complement strand
ACTTTCTATTCTAAGAGTAATAGATAAACTAAGAACGTAAACGCTATAATAAAATAAGTCCTCTAAGTATTTATAAACTACTAATAAGATAACTAGGTATAATAGCTACTAATAGTATAGTTTAAAGCTAATAATATAACCTCTAAATCTATATAAGTTTCTTTATTTCTTATAAACTATAGATAACACCCCTAAATAGGTTTTAAACCCTTAATAAATATAGTTTGCCTAGCCTATTAGGTACTATAAGTAGCTAATATAAATAAGATAATTAAGAAGATATATAATATAATTAAGTTTATATATAAAGAGTTATTATAGGCGTAAGCTATATAGTAAGAATACGTAAACTAGATATAAATACCTGCTCTAATGTATAAAGTAGGTAACTAAGTATAGCTTAACGTCTAAAATATCTAAACTAACTAATAGTTAAAGAAGCTAGACTAGAAGAACCTTAGCTTATTCCTAGTAGCTAAAGTAGTCTTATTTTACGCTTACTAACTAAACCTACCTAGTAGTATAAAGATATATCTAGTATTTTATATCTCTCTAATCTAACTAGCCGCGCCTAAATCTAATTATCTACCTAGCTAGTAGAACTTACCTCCTAAACCTATTATAATTAATAATAAACTAGAGTTTATTATTAAGAGCGTTAAGAGAATCTACTATAATAAAAGAAAATAAACCTAAAAATACCTAACTTAATAAACTAGCTATAATAAATTATTATAGGAGCTAGCTAAGTTTCTAGAAGAGACTAAAGCAGTTAAGTAATTCTATATCTAATACTTAAATAAACTAGTACCTAGTAGCCTAGCAACCTAACGCCTAATTTAAAAAGAGAATAAGGGAGAGGTACTATTATAGTATCCTCTCTAGATCCTCTAACACTGCTAAGTTCTATTTATACTATTATTAGTACGCCTAGAACTATTCTCTAAACTTTACCCTAACTAGTAGTTAGTCTGCGCACTAGAAGCATAGACTACTCCTCTAAGTATTTCTACTTTACACCTATTTCGCTATTTCTGTTCTATACATAACGTCTTATATTACCTAGATATTACACGCAGTAATTAATTAGTCTTTACTGTAAGAACTAAAGGCCTACTCGTTACGTCCTTATAACACTAGCTAAGTACCTTTACTTCTCTATACGTGCATTTATTATATAGTAGTCTAGTATACTTTCCTAGGAGGGCGCTGTTAATTTTATATTTACGTTTCTATCTTAGCTTAATCGCGTTCTTTACTTACTTTAGCGCGAGCGCTAGTATTATTATCTAGATCCTAGGTAGGGGCTTTATTATAGCGTTTTAGGTAAGATTATAGACTATATCGCCCCCTATTACTTCTAACCTTACTAGTACCTACTGTAAGCAAATCGCTAGTCCTCCTCTATCCCTTAGTTTTTAGGCTATCTTGCACGTTCGTCTATTAATGCTCTATCTACGTTATCTAGTAGGTTGCGCTAGGGCGCGCAGAGCTAACGTATTATCGCTTATAATTATAGTAGGCAGCGTAAGTTTCCTTACGTCTAGGAGAAAGCTTCCTAAGCTATTCCATATACATTTAATATATGCTATCGCGTGGTGTATTACTATAATTTTAGTATAATTTGCGGTAATTTAATTATTTTACCTAATTTGTAAGCATTATTTGTCCTCTACCTAGCCCTAGTTAAGGCTAAAGTAGATCCTAACGCTAATGTTGCCTTTCTAGTAGGATGCGTCAACAAAGAGTATCCTCTTATTTGCTGCATTCGCCCACTCGACCGCTTCTTCCCTTTCTTATGCGATATTACCACGCTGATCGGTACCTCTAATCTACGCGAAGAGACCCCAATCATCCCACGTAATAATTACAGAGTAATATAAGCCACATGGGCGAATAAGCCAAGCCAATCTGTGGCGCTGCACCCACCCCGCATCAGGCTGAGGAGCTGAGCGAAACAACAACATCGGATGAACGACGATTCAGCAATCATACTCTCTATGATGACATCTAGCTTCTATACCAGAACTAGTACCGACGAATTAATTTAAGCAAAGATGAGCGACACCGTGGACAAAGCAGCGCCAGGACCACTGCGGCTCCTCGCTCTTGGTGAGTAACTAGAGAATCGAGGCAGGGAATCAGCCAAGCTTACCACGTTCAGATGGCGGCGGTGTGCGCGGTCTGTCCGAGCTTCTAGTCCTTCAAGAGGTCATGAGAAGGATCAAGCACGCGAAGAACCTAGACAAAGAACCTCTCCCGTGCGAATACTTCGACCTCATCGGCGGTACGAGTACTGGAGGCCTTATTGCCCTTCTTCTAGGGCGACTGAAGCTTTCGGCGGAAAGTGCCAAGAATGCATACCTCGAACTCGCGGGCACTGTCTTCTCAGAAAGGAAATGGAAATTCCAGGATGGTACATTCAAGGCCTCAAAACTTGAAGAAGCCATTCAGCAGAAAGTTGAGCAAGCTCTTGGGCAGGGCTCCAAGAACGCTCGGATGATAGATCCGAAAGACAAAGATCCGCGTTGCAAGGTGTAAGACACCAAGGATTTACTGTGGGATTTGCTGATGATTTAAAGCTTCGTTTGCGCAGTCGGAGCGCCAGACACTGCGGCCGCAGTCGGACCAACACTATTCCGAACCTACGAGGTGGTTCGGAACCGTAGCGACGATTGCATGATATGGGAGGCAGGTCGTGCAACCAGCGCTGCGCCCACATTCTTCAAGCGCATATATATTGGCAACGAAGGCGCCAAGGTAGCTTACCTGGACGCCGGTCTAGGGTACAATAATCCTATCAGCCAAGTTTTGAATGAGGCTTTGGATGTCTTTGGAACAGAAAGGCAGCTCGGTTGTATTGTCAGTCTCGGTACTGGAGAATCTGATGCCCAAGATTACAAGCAGCCGGACTGGTTTGAGAAGATTGTGCCTGTTCAATTGGTAAAAAGCTTGGAAACGATTGCCACAAATACAGCCAGAGTTGCGCAGGATTACGAGAGGAAGTTCCAAGGCTGCCCTCATGTCTACTTTCGGCTGAATGTTCGCCGTAGCATCGGTCGCATGGCTCTTGACGAGTGGCGAAAGCTACCGAATATCTCTTATCTCACAGGAAATTACTTGAAGGAAGCGGCGGTCAGCTGCGATGTTGATCGATTAGTTCAGCTTCTTATTGGAAAGAGTAAGGAGTCCACGGTTTCTCTGGAAGCTGTTGGTATGCACAAAACGTAGCAGTTTCACAGACCGAAGCTAATAGTTCAAGTTCGGATTGGGAACTTACCGGTTTCAAAAAGTATTCCTTGGATCGTGCCATTTGAACGCAATCCCCGCTTCACAGGCCGCGAAACCCAGCTTGCTCAGCTAGAAGAAATGCTGTTCACAGAAGGTCGCTCTGGAGACCACACCACAAAAGCTGCCATTATCGGACTTGGTGGTGTGGGGAAGACGCAGCTCACACTTGAGTTCCTCTTCCGAATGAGAAAAAAGTACCCCGACTGCTCCATCGTCTGGATACCGGCAACTAGCTCGGAAAGCCTCCATCGAGCATACCTTGCCGTTGCGCAAGAGCTTGGCATGCCTGGCTGGGAAGATAAAGAGGCGGATGTGAAGGGATTGGTGCAAGAGTATCTGAGCAAGGAGAGCACAGGCCAGTGGCTGCTGGTGTTTGACAACGCCGATGACATCGACATGTGGATCGCCAAGGCAGGATCTAAGCCGCAGTCTGGGCAAGGATCACAACCTTTGATCGACTACCTCCCAAAGAGCAAGCAGGGGACTGTTCTATTCACAACACGTAACCGGAAGTTAGCAGTGCAGCTAGCGCAAAACAATATCGTAAACGTGCCAGATATGAAAGACGATGCGGTTGCTCTGCTAGAGAAATGCTTGGTCAATTCGGACCTAGTTCACAGTCAGCAGCAGGACACAAGCACGCTGCTTCTACAACTTACGTACCTCCCACTAGCTATTGTCCAGGCTGCGGCGTACATTAATGAGAATGGAATGATCCTTACGGAGTATCTGTCGCTCTTGGCAGAGCAAGAAACAGATGTCATCGACCTTCTTAGCAAGGATTTTGAGGACGACAGCAGATACCCCAATGTGAAGAACCCGGTAGCCACAACGTGGCTAGTCTCGTTTAAGCAGATCCAAGAGCGCGATTCCCTTGCTGCCGAGTACCTGTCGTTAATGGCTTGTGTGGAACCAAAAGATATTCCACAGTATCTTCTCCCAATAAAACAGTCGAAGCTGAGAAAGATGGAAGCAATTGGGACGCTCGATGCCTATTCCTTCGTCAACAGACGGCGAGCTGATCAGTGCCTCGATCTCCATCGACTTGTCTACTTAGCAACGCGAAACTGGCTCCGGAAACAAGGGCATCTTGCACAGTGGACGGAGAAAACCATCGAGCGGCTGGAAGAAGTGTTTCCCGATCATAGTCACGAAAACAGGAACACTTGGAGAATGTACCTATCACACGTCCGTTTTGCATTGAGATCAGAAATTATCCATGAGACGAAAACGAAACTTATGTGGCGATACGGGCTGTGTCTCTACCGCGAAGGAATGTGGAACGAAGCAGAGATTGCATTTGAACAGGTAACGGAGGCTCGCAAGGCGCTCCATGGCATGGAGCACCCGGACACCTTAACCGCTCTGAGTTGGCTAGCATCAACATACAGAAGTCGAGGACGATGGGCAGAGGCGGAGAAAGTAGGATCGCAAGTGATGGAGAAGAGGAAGAGAGTACTTGGAGTAGACCATCCTGACACGTTGACGAGTATGAGTGGCCTTGTGTTGACATACAACAGACAAGGGCGATGGAAAAAGGCAGAAGACCTAGGGGTGCAAGTGATGGAAGCTCGAAAGCGAGTATCTGGAACGGACCATCTGGACACGCTGACGGCCATGGCAAACCTCGCGCGAAACTATTGGGACCAAGGGCAATGGAAAGAGGCCGAAAAGCTCCAAGTGCAGATTTTGGTGACTAGAGAAATTGCATTGGGCCAAAACCACCCAGACACGCTGACCAGTATGGCAAATCTTGCATCAACACATAGGAGCCAAGGGAGATGGCAGGAAGCTGAACAGCTAGAGCTGCAAGTGGTTGAAGAAAGAAAAAGAGCACTAGGTTGGGAGCATCCAGATACCTTAAGTGGCATGAATAACCTTGCATTGACTTACGACAGCCAAGGAAGATGGGAAAAGGCCGAAGAGCTGGGATTGCAAGCGATAGAAGTCCGAAAGAGGCTGTGGGGAGTGGATTATCCGGGAACACTAACCACCATGTCAAACCTTGCTTCAACATACAACAACCAAGAGCGATGGAAGGAGGCAGAGGATCTGGGGTCGCAAGTGGTGGAAGCTCGGAAGAGGGTGCTTGGAGCAGACCACGTAGACACGTTGACCAGCATGCATATCCTGGCATTGACGTATCGCAGCCAAAAGAAATGGAAAGAAGCCGCGCAGCTAGGAATGCGAGTGGTGGAAGCTCGTAAGAGGGTGCTTGGAGCAGATCACCCATACACACTGACCAGCATGTCAAACCTTGCTTCAACATATAACAGCCAAGAGCGATGGAAAGAAGCAGAGGATCTGGGGTCGCAAGTGATGGAAGCCCGGAAGAGGGTGCTTGGAGCAGACCACGTAGACACTCTGACCAGCATGCATATCCTGGCATTGACGTACGACGGCCAGAAGAAATGGAATGAAGAAGCGGAGCTGGAGGTGCAAGTGGTGGAAGCCCGGAAGAAGGTGCTTGGAGCAGATCACCCATACACACTAACTACCATGTCAAACCTTGCTTCAACATACAACAACCAAGAGCGATGGAAAGAAGCAGAGGATCTAGGGTCGCAAGTGGTGGAAGCTCGGAAGAGGGTGCTTGGAGCAGACCACATAAACACGCTGACCAGCATGCATATCCTGGCATTGACGTATCGTAGCCAAAAGAAATGGAAAGAAGCCGCGGAGCTAGGAATGCAAGTGGTGGAAGCCCGGAAGAGGGTGCTTGGAGCAGACCACGTAAACACGCTAACCAGCATGCATATCCTGGCATTGACGTACAACGGCCAAAAGAAATGGAAAGAAGAAGCGGAGCTGGAGGTGCAAGTGGTGGAAGCTCGTAAGAGGGTGCTTGGAGCAGATCACCCATACACATTAACTACCATGTCAAACCTTGCTTCAACATACAACAGCCAAGAGCGATGGAAAGAAGCGGAGGATCTGGGGTCGCAAGTGGTGGAAGCCCGGGAGAGGGTTCTTGGAGCAGACCACGTAAACACGCTGACCAGCATTCATATCCTGGCATTGACGTATCGCAGCCAAAAGAAATGGAAAGAAGCCGCGGAGCTAGGAATGCGAGTGGTGGAAGCTCGTAAGAGGGTGCTTGGAGCAGATCACCCATACACACTGACCAGCATGTCAAACCTTGCCTCAACATATAACAGCCAAGAGCGATGGAAAGAAGCAAAGGATCTGGGGTCGCAAGTGGTGGAAGCTCGGAAGAGGGTTCTTGGAGCAGACCACGTAGACACGTTGACCAGCATGCATATCCTGGCATTGACGTATCGCAACCAAAAGAAATGGAAAGAAGCCGCGGAGCTAGGAATGCAAGTGGTGGAAGCTCGTAAGAGGGTGCTTGGAGCAGATCACCCATACACACTGACCAGCATGTCAAACCTTGCTTCAACATATAACAGCCAAGAGCGATGGAAAGAAGCAGAGGATCTGGGGTCGCAAGTGATGGAAGCCCGGAAGAGGGTGCTTGGAGCAGACCACGTAGACACTCTGACCAGCATGCATATCCTGGCATTGACGTACGACGGCCAGAAGAAATGGAATGAAGAAGCGGAGCTGGAGGTGCAAGTGGTGGAAGCCCGGAAGAAGGTGCTTGGAGCAGATCACCCATACACACTGACCACTATGTCAAACCTTGCCTACACGTGGAAAGATCTGGGTCGAGACGCACAAGCCATAGGTCTAATGAGGGAATGCGTACGGCTTCGAGAGCTAATCTTAGGGGTTGGCCATCCTGATTTCACTTCTTCCTTAAATACGTTAGCGAGATGGGAGGAAGAGCAAGAGTAGGGTGACGTTTTGGAATGACTAGGGTCTCTTCGCTTAGAATTGCAGGTACCGATCGGCGTGGCGACGTTGCATGAATCATCCCTACATTGCCGTCACAGGGCTGATAATGACTTATCAGCGAGATCGTGAGGCTTCGGGGCTCGCATACCACGATATTATGACTACGAGGAGTTATGACGGCTTAGTGCCGGAGCTGTGGTGGAGGAGTCTTGCCACGTCATGAAATGAGGCCCTCGCATTTCAGGCGCGACGGCGACGATGAGATTGGTAATTTTTCTGGTAACGGCGGTCGGAAGATTGAGGAAGACCCCTTGCATAACTTACAACCTAAGCAGTACAACATAGATATCTAGACGTAGGAAGATTTTCTACTGCTTTGAAATCTAAGTACCTATAGTTTTTCTCGTTACGGTGTGGTTCTCGCTACGTAGTGAGGGATGTTAAATCATTTTCTGTGGCTTTTACGAGACCCTGTATTACATGGGCATATCCACCCCCGGCAACTTCGTCAACCACCCATCGACGTCTTCCTGCACTGTCTTCTTGATGACGCACTTTTTCGCTGTCGCAATATCCCGACTCTTCTGGTTTCCACATGTCGCTAGGAAATACCCGTTATCGTCCAAGGCGCGCTGCATTGCGTCACCCTTCAGGCCAGAGACGTAGTCGCCGTGTTGGCCATAGCCTGTAGGGTCACCAGTAGAGAGGACAAAGGGTTGAGAGCCATCTGTAGGCTACTTGGCTTTGCTGTTAAAACTGGTGGTGTTCCACACAGCCTGTTTAGCCAATTGGTAATGGCGAAAAGTGAGGTAAGAGGGTTGTGGAGGAATAGGTACCTCGAGCATGAGCTGTGGAATTTTGACAGGGTGAGTCGAGAGGCAGTCACCCGTTGACAGAAAGTTTGAAGGCTCCTCTGTAGGATACGCGACATGAGACTTGTGGCCCGGCGGGTCGAGGTTCTTCCCGTCCCAGCGCCCGCAGAGCATCAGTATCCATATTATATCGTCATGTCCGGTCCCATTTGCCAACGATTGTATATAGTCCCTATCTCTTTCACAGTGCAAACAACCCTCTCTGTACCCGGTAGTTATGATCCCTGGCCCTTGATAAAGTTGAGAGTAAGTGTAGTTGATTGAAGTGGCTAGAAGCCAGCTATTATAGCTACACACTTACGACGTAAATGGTAAACAATGGTCAACCAGTTCCTGCTGGGCACCTGAGGAACCCCTTCCGCCAACAGCCCTCTGTCAGAGGTCTTCAGATGTTAGTCCCCCAACAATAAATAACATCTAGCTTGCTAGTTGATGATTCCAATAAGGCCGGTGGATGGCAACATTGAGTATGGTAATTTGCCTCTTGTAAGCACATGTGCACATGTTAATTCAGGCCAACGATAGTAAAACAACCCTTATGCTGCCACAAGAAAATATCCAACCTCAGGGCGGGTATTAGCTTACGAAACGTGCTAACAAGCCATTAAAGAGGCGCAAAACATCTCCGTTAGGAGTTCCGGAAATTATATGCACCTGACAAACATTCACAGCGTTATATACAGAAACAATAAAGGGGGCGTCAACATGACTACTAGAAAGGCTAAGTAGCGTTGCACGCACCTAGCCATACCATATCCATGAACTGGATTAATTTCCGATCCATCACCAATCTGCGTGATGAGTATCTGCTCTCCGCTTCAAGTGTTATAGATGAGCAAACAGCAAGCGTGAATTCCAAATGGCCAATAAACAAAAGGACCAGATAAATTGCATTACCCATCTACCCAACCTCATCAGCATGAACATCGTCATACCCCATCCCATACAAACAAAAAAGCCCAGACTTCCGCTCCCCAACCACGTCCCATAAGCCTACAAAGCAGATGCCGGCATCAAGCCAATCCACCTCTCATCCCTCTAAAAGCCCCCCACAACCCTCTTGACCATCCTTCTAGGCCCCTCCCCACTAACCTGCACACTCCCCTCCAATTCCGCACTCCTCAGCACCTCCAAAAACTCCGAATTCTCCACCTGCTCGCTCGCCTCATCCCTCACCTTCCTCACAAGATCATTCATCCTGACGCTCTGCCCCGCACTGCCCAGCTCATCAAGCGCAGCCAGCACCGCGCGCTTCAAGTCCTCCTTCCGCCGCTTATCCGACGACGACTGGCCCTCGGTGAGCAGCGACATATCGATGAGACCCGTGCGCGCATCGGTCGCCGCCTGCTTGAGCGCTGACTTGATGAGGCGGACGGCTTCGTGGACATCGTCGGCCGTGACGATCTCGCTGAGGCGCATTTTAGCGTGCGCTTCGGCGAGGCGGATCATGGATTCCAGTTGACGCGTTGTGGCGGTGATGCGGCGCTCGGCAGAGCGCACATCTGCGCCGAGGGCACGCATGGCGACGTAGGCGTCTACGAGGGCAGTCTTGGCCTCGTCGGTGATCTTGGGGTGAATGTTTGAGCGGGCGTAGGAGATGTAGCCCGTGAGGAATTCGATGGGGAGGATTTCGTGGCGGGACGCGTTCTCTGGCACATCTTCGAGGTACATACCGACGAGATGACGGGCGAGCCTTCGGTCGGCGGTTTCGTCTATGCGGTCGAGGACGAGGTAGACGAGGTCAAAGCGGGAGAGGAGAGTTGGGGGGAGGTCGATATTTTGTGGGACGGGGAGGTTGACGTTGTATTTTGAGCCGATTGGATTGGCGGAGGCGAGGATGGAAGTACGAGCGTTGAGGGTCGTGATGATACCGGCTTTCGCGATGGAAACAGTCTGTTGTTCCATAACTTCGTGGAGGACCGAGCGAGTGGCTTCTGACATCTTGTCGAATTCGTCGATGCAACAAACACCACCGTCAGACAGGACTAGGGCTCCAGACTCAAGGACGAGTTGCCTAGTTTCAGGGTCGCGGGTAACATATGCCGTGAGACCAACAGCCGATGACCCTTTGCCAGAAGTGTACACACCGCGAGGCGCAATGCGATGAACGTACTGGAGCAGCTGCGATTTGGCCGTTGATGGATCACCACAGAGGAGAATGTTGATGTCCCCTCGATATCTGGGGCTTCCACCCTTTTCGAACGATTTGTTCGTACCGCCAAAGAGCTGGAGCAAGATTCCCTTCTTGACGTCGTCCTGCTCGTAGATGCTGGGGGCTAAGGAGCGCGAAAGAAGCTCGTAAACATCAGGGCGTTGTGCGGTTGCCTTGATCTTTGCTTCCTCCTCTTCGGACACCTTGCGGGTCTCCTCGATGTCGCCAGCTGCGTGCTCTGCCAGCTCTTCTTCGATAGTGGAGGCATCGATGCCCATACGTTTCTTGTCAACCTTCTGAATGTGCAAGGCATCGACATATGTCTTGAAAATATTCTTTACCGATCGTTGGCGAGGGTTGATCCGTACCTGGTTGCACTTGAAGATACCAGTAATCTCAACACGATCGCCAGCTTTGCACACATCGACAAGCTCATCGTATGCGCAGAGAGACACTGAGTGTGGGGTTTGACCATCGGGAATCATGTCGGGCGTCTCCTGGAGCTTGATGACCTGCTTGTCCGCGAAGCCAGATCGGTTGTGCACGATCTGCATGGAGTTGGCCGACTCGCAGACAGCACGTGGGCAACGAGTGGGCTCAGTGATCTTGCCACGGTCAATATCCACCTTGACTGTATGATTGCAGACGGAACATTTGAAAAATGCTATTGGATGTCAGCTAGCCCATCACAGGAAGACTGTTCGTACTTACCGTCCTTCATATCCGGGATGATCGGTGTGGTTCTGATGACCAAACCCTTTACACTGACCAGTTTGTCCATGTCTCCTGGGTTGAGGTCTCGCAGATTGGTGGTACTGTCAAGCCCGAATGGCCGAACCCGATAGGTCTTCTGGTCGACTTCTTTCATGAGATCTGGGATCTCCATTCCCCCGGTTGCGGGCGAAGGTGCACCAGGGGTCGGAGCATCGGAGCTGAGCATGGGTGGCAGGGAGCTCGACTCACGGCCACGCCCGGGAGCGGCACGCTGAGCCTGTGACTGTTGGACTCTCAATTCCGCCATGCGCTTCTCCGCAAGCTCGATCATGACATCCTTGACTGCCACATCCATGAGCGGAATGATTTCGTTGGGGAAGGCCTGGAGCTGGTGCCACAATTTTCTTGTGGGCGGATAAGCCTTCAGATTGCGAGCGTCCAGATTGAGTGGAGTAACACCCAATTCAAGCATAGCCTTCATCGTTTCCACATACTCCTTGGCCATAGCCGGGTCATCCGCGGGCAGGCTCGCGCCCTCTTCAAGCTCTCCATCCTGGATCATGCGGTATTTGCGCTGGAAGTTGAAAAGAAAGTCCTTCATCGCATTCATGGAGTCTACGAGGGAGACATTGGTACCCCAAATGACTCTGGACGAGTTACCGCCCAGAACATCTGCATCTGAGGTATCCGGATTCATGTTGGAGAAGGTAGGCGCATCCGATGCATCGTGTACAGCCATGCCATTCTCGTCTACAAACAGTCTACGGCGTCTGCCAGAAGAAGTTGGTCCGAGAACATCGGAGTTGATGTCGCTGCGTCTGCTTCGGGCGGCAGTGTCATGACCGCGAACAAAAAGGGCACTGCTGCTGCTTCGGATATCGTTCTGCACATCGCGAGCACGGCCGGGGCTGGAGCTGGAGGCGTAGCGGATAGGGGAGGATTCTACTCATGTTAGAAAAGCGCAGATCCGGTCGAGCGAGTTGCAATACCTCCAATTGTCATCCCGCTAGCCCTGGGAGTCGCACCCCCGTCATCGCTCTCAGGAGCATTTGCTGCCCGTGAACCCGAAGCATTGGCGGGCGAAGAGCGAAAGAACAGCGGCGATTGCGTCGAAGCAGACTGCAACCTCTGGTTTCGGGGGGTAGCCTGCAGTCCGCGCTGCGATGCCTGCGAGGCCTCGGAGTGCAGCTGCTCGTCCGGACCTGCTGGCGCTGGGCTGCTTGAGGGGACCTGGGAATTTCTGGCGCCTCGTGCGCTCCGTCGAGGAGTCGCAGAGGCAGAAGTGCGCTGCGAACGACGCTGCGCTGGAGAAGACATGGTTGCGATTGCGTCTTCAGGAGTGCGAGAGATGTGTCGAGGGTTGAGGGGTCTGGGGGAAAGTGGGATGGCGGAAAGGGGACACGCGAAAACAGAACGCGAGGACGCGTTGGCGCTAAGCGACGCGCCAGCTAATAATTGGCCCTGATGCAGTCTAGCGCATTTCTTTATCGATATGGCACGTGGGCCGATGATGCATTTTCTCCATCAAACAAACACTCCGGCGCAAGGCAGCAACAAAACATACCACAAAGCCCAAGGCCACTGAAAGTTTGACAACAAAGAAACATCAATCATACAGATCTTGCCATCGAAAACCATGCCTCCTCCCTCTAAACTCGGCGTTGCTACCTCTTCGCTTTTGAGGCTAGTGAAAGAGGAAGCGAGCTACCACAAGGAAATGGAGCAGCAGGAGAGTCGCATCAAGAAGTGGGAGTCAAACACCGACGATGAGAATGCGGAATACTATCTGAAGCAAGAGGTTTGAGACATCGCTCTTTCTATCAGACCGTAGCTAACAGAATATAGCGTCAAGGCCTAGAGGAAACCAAGAACGTCCTTCCTACGGTCAGACAGAAGATCACCAAAGCTTTGCAGGACTTGGAGGAGCAGCTCGTAAGTAGAGTACATCTGCAATCCACGTTCGATAGAAGAACACCGAGAACGTCTAGGTATACTAACGCATTAGTAGGTGAGTAATAAGGAGGCAGGCGGCGAGGCATCAACCGAGGATGTCACCAAGGCGAAGGAGGCGATTGCCAAGGGAAAGGAAAGCCTTCGTGAGATCTCATAAGCTGTCGGCTGCGGTCGTGGACAGGCCATGCTCAGGTTACTTGTACATGTACATAATCCCATAAAAATCAAAGCTCCAGTCCGAACACCGCGCTATGCAAAGAACCAAGGTATCAGCGTGATCATAGCTTTTGCCCCTGTGTCATCCTGCGAGAGCTATCAGGATCAGCCTTTCACGGAGCGATTGGCGAAAATGCCAGTTGCTTGGGACGCTCAAGACTCATCCAAATCCCGGTCAGAGGCGTCGGCACGTTCAGAGCGCTCCCCATCATGCTCCCCCTCTTCAACGTCCTCGCCCTCCTCGAGGCCTGATGAGTCGTCGGCGTGAACATCCTTTGCGTCGTCACCCAAGTCCACCATCTCTGTGTCCTCCACGATTCCGGACCGAGCAGGCGAAAGAGCTGCACTCGTCCCTCTCGACAAAGGTGCAAGACGGTCCTGCGGGACTCTAAGCGAGCTCGAGCCCTCCACGCTCTGGCTGATCGGTAACGGCGTCATTGCTCCATCCGGCCGCGGTGTCCCCATGCGGCTGGCGTCGCCCCTCACAGAGCTAGAGTCGCCCTCATCGTCTTGGTCCTTCATCATGCCCTCCTTCCGCTCAGCTTCCTCCTTCTCGTCCTTGATCATGTGGAGCATCTGCTTTGCTTCCTCCTCGATGCGGAGGAACTGCACGCGACGCTCTTTCCAGGTGTCCTTCGCCGTCTGGACCTCGTGTTCTAGCTCGGCGATTTCCTCGTCCAGTTTGGCATGCGCAATAGCTTGCGCTTCGCGCGGCCTCTGCATTTTCTGGCTAAAAATCTTTTCTTCGGCCTTCGCGTCGTAGGTCTTTCGGATCGCTAATGTCTCCTTCGCGGCCTTCAACTCGACCCGTAGCCTTTCAATCTCCTCCTTGACAAGCTCTTGTTTCTCCATAATGGCGATCTTCTCCCGCGCATAGCGTGCCCGCTCGGCGTTGTTGCTTTCGGATGTGAGCTCGAATCGCAGCGTCGTGTAGTCCAAGAGTTCCAGGTCGTTCATGATCTCGCTCCGCCAGGCTTCGATTTTGTGCGCCTGCTGCTGTCGCTCCACCTCCCGCGCTGCAGCTTCCTCATCCGCAGCGGATGCATCGGGCGGGGGCGACGGAAGGTGTGTAGGTCGTACGCTGGCGAACGTATTCTCCTTTATAACGCGACCAGCGATGCGCAGGAAGGGTCGCGCTTCAATAGAGAGGAGGCGGGCCACGTTGTGGAGAGCATCTGTGCATGTCAATGTGCATTCTCCAATTGCTAGCTCTGTTTCTTACCCTCATCGGCAGAATTCTCGAGCTGCCAAGATTGGGCTGACATGCTAGAGGCGCTTGTATTAGGACTGAGATTGCGGCGGGTGAAGAGCGGATCTTCTTGCAGCGGTGCTCTTTGCAAAGCTCAAACCAGAGAGTCGCGAACGAGGCTCGGGTGCCAAGGCGCTAGCCAGTCGCCCGCCAGCCAACGTGACCCACTTTCACGGTCCAGCCGCAGCTACACTGCCATTTAGACCTTACTTCCTCAAAGAAATTTGTCGCATTTACCACTCCCGCCTTGTTGCATCAGCGCTTCTAGCTTGCCGCTATGCTGTAACTCACGCTCACCGCGCTGCCTACTGCCCAGTCTTCACCCCCAAGCTCCTGCGATCCCCGGCTCCGTCCGCATTCACCGAACCGTAATCGCGCCTGCTTCACTCTTCGTTTGACCAACAAATTTGCGTATAGAAAATAGAACGCAAATCGGGCAACCCGCTGTCTACCCGAGGCATCACACTATAGACAGCCTCAGATACACAAGACCTACTCCACCCCAACCTGAAGACCAACTTCCAGCCATGCCTATCGCAAGCCTATACGACTTGGCGAAAGCGCGCCTCATACAGAACATCCACATGCTAGACGACGTAGGCGATCTACCATATGCCTTCCTAGCCCCGGTTCTCCGCGCAGTCCAGAACCCCGACCAGCTTATCGAACTCGAAACAAATTGCCCACAACTACTCGGAGAGACAAGCGAGATATGGCTTCGGTTCATAAAGCGGGATATCCCCAGTTGGGACAAGAAACCGCACCAACCCCGAGACGAGAAGAACTGGAGCAAGGTCTACCGAAAGCTGAAGAGGGATGCGGAGAAGGAGGAGGAAGCGCAGGCAGAGGCACTGAAGCAGCGCATGCAGGCAATACAGAAGGATCGGAAGGGACACCAAACTACGATTGTGGAGGGACAGACTGGATACCAGCCCAGCCCTCGTCGGAAAGGCTTCGCTTTCGGAGGAGGCAGCGGGTGGACGAAATCGGCCGCTCCCAAGGAGACGGGGAAGGTGGCCTTTGACAAACTTCGACGCGGCATATTCGACCAGAAGCAAGCCCGGCCCAAAGCATCGCAAATGCCAGCGCACATTCTGGCACAGAGGAAGAAGGCAGTGGCCCAAGCGCCGGCTAGAATGGTCAGGATGCAAGAACAAGTGGTCCAGCAGGAGGCTCCGAAACGCATGCTCCTCTCAAAAGGCGCATCCGCGTCGCTCGCGGGACGTACTGCTGCACCTCCGCCTATTAAGGCACCGACCATCACATCGAGACCCATGCCAAAGCTGGCCGACGCAGCGCCGGAGCGGGCACGTCTGCCTGCTGGTCAGCAATTCTCTGCGCCGCGACCGCAGTCCCAACGGCTCCCTGTCCCTGCGGGCAAGCGAAAACGAGAAGAGCCCAGCATTCTACGACAACCGAAGCGGACGAGGATGTAACATATATTACCTGCTACGGATATCATGTATCGCAGAGTTTATGGATGCATACACATTGAATAAGGCGTTGGGGATTGGATTGTTAAGCGACGGTTACTCTTACACGTCTGGAGACAGGAGCATTTGCATTGGGCGGCGTTTCTATAACTACTTTGACACTGTAGTCCATCTACAATACAGAATCACAGCAACCAATACGACCAGGAGTTCGAAGTCAGTGAGCGGGTTCGGCAGGTTTTGAGTCTACTTCTTATGCACTTAATAAGGCGGATGGAATACCCTTAGGGCCAAGCTGAGAACAAATACTTGTTGAGGCTCGACAACCCTGTGAACATCAATCGAACCGTACTTGCCCCGAAGATGGAATTCGTGCAAACATGCTCAAACCCGTGGAGAAATTCCATACCTGGTAAGAATGATGTAGCTCGACCCCAAACTCGCACAAAGCCCTGGTACACCTGTTGAGTCCCGTGGCCCTCCAATCCAAGCCTTCCGACAAACTCACAAGCAGCCAAGATCCTTTGCAAACCATAGCGAGCAAAAATATGCCTCGCAAACAAGCTTCGCCTCCACGCTGCAGCATGACGAGAGAATGCCAAAAGTTGGGCCCTGTCTGACTGCTTGGCAGGCAGGAGGACGATACGGGCGTGGTCAATCAGCGTCGCGGGCGGTGGAGGCCGGGTGAATGCCATGGCTTGTCGTTGCCGATTTCCGGTTTGGCCTGTGAAAAGCTCGACAGGCGGAGACGCTATGACGACTCTGTACTAGGGGAGCCAAGGGCGGGAAGGCCAAGCCTCCGCGCCGTTATCAGAATCGCCACTGGGGCCTCGCCATCACCCCTCCAGATGTCAGCCGCATTCACTGTTGCCCCACCATCGACGCTGAGAAGCGAGACTTTCCATCCAGGACGGCCGGTTCCAGTGCAATATTTGCTCAATGCGAGAGACTGTGACAAACCCCACATTCCACAGACTTCAATGGCGACACATTATGTGATGGTTCCGGCCCGGAGGAGCCTAGAGGCTTTGTTCGACTTCCCTCCCACCCTACAATGACGTCTCCAGAGTTCCCACAAGCTCGGCGCAGTCCATCGTCTCACTCGCCAAGCCGTGGGATATCGTAAAGGCTTGGCTGTCGCCATAGCTAGGCCATAGCTTAGCACATGTGTGCCGGCCAGTCGCAAACTCAGCTGCTTAAAGAGCTCTAAATCCCCCGGGTCTCGATGGCTTGTCTTTGCCAGTCTTCATACTCTGACTTTCCATTCTCACTATGGGAAAGAAGGAACAGCCAACACTCGAAGGCCATGTCTCCGGACAGTCCAATAGCCCATTGTCCAGACCCGCTCATGCCCTACCACACACCAAGGTTGTTGAGGAAGTCGGGTGCGACACCGAAGATGGACTCTCGACGGCGAAAGCCAAAGAGCTTCATCAGAAATGGGGGAATAACGACTTGGGAGAAGGCGGAGGAGTGCAACCCGGCAGGATTCTGCTACGGCAGGTAGCGTAAGTGACCTCGCTCAAGCAATCTCATTTCGAGGAAAATCTCTAATTGTACCAGTAATGCAATGACTTTGATCTTGATCATCGCTATGGCCGTCAGTTTTGCTATCAAGTCGTGGATTGAGGGTGGTGTGGTGACAGCCATCATCATTCTGAACGTCGTGGTCGGCTTCATGCAGGAGTTCAATGCTGAAAAGACAATGGATTCTCTGCGGTCTCTCAGCTCGCCAACCGCTACCGCAGTGCGTAATGGTAAAACCGTCACTGTGCCAACTATCGAAGTTGTCCCCGGCGATATGGTCGAACTGAAGACAGGTGACACTGTCCCGGCAGATGTTCGGCTAGTGTTCCCTCCACCTGAGCAACCAAGCCTAGCTAACATACTTCAGTCTCATCGAAGCTGTTAATTTCGAGACAGACGAGGCCCTGTTGACCGGCGAGAGTCTTCCTGTCACAAAGGATGCCGATGCGCTATTCGACGACGATACGGGCCCAGGAGATCGCCTCAATGTTGCCTTCAGTTCCTCGACTGTTACAAAAGGCCGCGCTCGCGGCGTTGTCTTTGCAACCGGACTCTACACTGAGATAGGAAGTATCGCTGCTTCTCTACGAGATAGTGGCTCTCGAAGACGCCCAGTCAAGCGCAAGGAAGATGGTACCGCCGGACCACATCGTCATGTTCAAGCGTGGGGCATGACCTTCGCAGACGCGGTGGGTCACTTCCTCGGCGTCAACGTCGGTACTCCTCTTCAGAGGAAGCTCTCAAAGCTTGCAGTTCTACTCTTCGGTATCGCGGTCGTATGCGCCATTATCGTCATGGCAGCCAACAGCTTCGCCAACGATCAGGAAGTCATTATTTACGCCGTCGCAACGGGCCTCAGTATGATCCCCGCCTCCCTCATCGTGGTCTTGACTATCACGATGGCTGCCGGAACGAAGCGAATGGTCGAGAGAAATGTGATTGTTCGCAACCTGAAGTCATTGGAAGCCCTCGGCGGCGTGACAGATATTTGCTCCGACAAGACTGGCACCCTCACACAAGGAAAGATGGTAGCGAAGAGGGCATGGATCCCCGCAAAGGGCACGTACTCGGTCGGAGTCACGGATTCGCCCTTTAACCCCACCCTCGGTTCACTCGCCTTTACCGCAAAGCCACCAAGCCAAATCGACTTCGACCAAGAGGAGAAGACTTCCACTTATGAGGAGCTGCTGGAAAAAAACAAGCACCTTTTGGAGTACGTGAAAGTTGCGTCTTTGGCCAATTTGGCCCATGTGCACCAGAGTCACGGTGAAGAAGGAGTGTGGAACGCTCGTGGTGACCCTACTGAAATCGCCATCCAAGTCTTCGCCTCCCGCTTCAACTGGAACCGCCTCGATTACACTCAAGGGGATTCACCGCAATGGAAACAGCTTGCCGAATTCCCATTCGATTCCGACGTCAAGAAAATGTCCGTCATCTTCGAAGAAGTCGCAACATCCAACAAGTTCGTCTTCACGAAAGGCGCAGTGGAGCGTGTCATCTACTCTTGCACGTCAATCTTCATGGACGAGGACGACGAGCCTACTGAGATGACCGATACAATCCGGGACGATATTCTCAAGAACATGGAATCTCTGGCGGCTCTCGGTCTTCGTGTTTTGGCGCTGGCCAGCAAATCATGGGACGGCACTGTCGTGAAGGGCGAAGACATCAGCCGGGATGGAGTCGAGGTGGGCTTGGCTTTCCGAGGCCTCGTCGGCCTGTACGACCCTCCCAGGCCCGAAACTGCTGGTTCAGTCCGCCAATGTCAGAAGGCTGGCATATCGGTCCACATGCTGACTGGCGACCACCCCGGCACCGCACGAGCCATTGCAGGAGAGGTCGGAATTCTCCCTTCGAATATGGCCACCTTGAGCAAGGACGTCTCAGACGCAATGGTAAGCTAAATTCCTGCGCCCCATTCAAGTTCATTACTAACAAATAGAACAGGTCATGACTGCGTCACAGTTTGACAAGCTCAGCGACGACGAAATCGACGGTCTACCACTCTTACCCCTGGTTATTGCGCGATGTGCGCCCCAAACGAAAGTTCGAATGATCGACGCTTTGCATCGCCGGAAAGCCTTCGCCGCCATGACTGGTGATGGTGTCAACGACTCACCTTCGCTGAAGCGCTCCGACGTTGGCATTGGAATGGGAACCGGCTCCGACGTAGCGAAAGACGCCTCCGACATTGTTTTGACCGATGACAATTTTGCGTCTATTCTGAACGCCATTGAAGAGGGTCGCCGCATGTTTGACAATATCCAGAAGTTCATTCTTCATCTTCTCGCCCAGAATATCGCTCAGGCTTGCACGCTCCTCATTGGCCTCGTATTCAAGGACGAGACCGGCCTCTCAGTCTTCCCGCTCTCTCCTGTGGAGGTCATGTGGATCATTATGGTTACATCTTCGGTTCCTGATATGGGTCTCGGCTTCGAAGTCGCTGCGCCCGATATTCTCAGCCGGCCACCGCAAAGTGTAAGTTTTCTTGTCGTAGTTGTGTAGGTCAAATGCTGATCGAACCATAGCTCAAGCGCGGTGTCTTCACTCTCGAAGTCATGTGCGACATGGTCGTTTACGGCCTTTGGATCGCTGCCCTCTGTCTCGCGTCCTTCACGCTCGTCCTCAATGGTTTCGGCGATGGCAACCTCGGCAGCAACTGCAACGATTCATACACGCCAGACTGCGACACGGTTTTCCGCGCCCGAGCGACTTGCTTCGCATGCCTGACCTGGTTCTCGCTCTTCCTCGCTTGGCAGATGGTCGACATGCGCCGCTCCTTCTTCATGATGCAGCCTAATTCCAAGAAGTACCTCACCCAGTGGTTCCATGATGTTTGGCGGAACAAGTTCCTCTTCTGGTCCATCATCGCCGGCTTCATCACCATCTTCCCCGTCATGTACATCCCGGTCATCAACCGCACTGTCTTCAAGCACACAAGTATTAGCTGGGAGTGGGCTATTGTCTTTGTGGCTACCTTTCTGTTCTTTCTAGGTGTGGAAGCGTGGAAGTGGGGGAAGAGATTTTACTTTAGGAAGGCGGATAAGAAGATGGGAGTTCGACGGGGGAGCGTGGATCTGGAGAAGAGGGTGTTTGAGAGGTATCTTAGCACTGCGGTAAGCACGGATGATGAGAAGGTGTGAGGGGGAAAGTGGCGGGCTTGGGCCTCGATGTCGGCGAATGTCGATGTCCTGGGTCGGGCGTTTTGAATACAGAAATCGCTTTAATGGCTTTAGTGTTATGATTACCACGGCTTCTTGTTCGGCTTGGGGTTGTAGGCTTTCCTCGCCAGTCGCGATTGATATCAAGTTCGCATGCTGCTGCGAAATATCGGATTCAAATACCTTCTCAATCATATCCAATCCAACTTCATCCTACCTCTACACCACAAACTCGTAATCGCAAAAGTCCCCTTCTTGGGAACACTAAGCAAACGAGATAGGCACTACGTATCTCGTCCTCATCTTCTCGCTTACCACCCGATACCGCCAACCCCAATGAAGCGCGATCATCCCACCCCGCCCCCGCCCCCTTGGCACAAGGGTTGGCACCAAGCCTGCCGCCGGTAGCACCAAGTCGCCAACCCCACAACACCTTTGTCCCCGTGGCGTCAGCCCAGCCAGCGCCGATATCTTGGGTGCGTTTGCGCGTGCCGAGTGCCTTTTCTGCAGTGTTCGACGGCCTTCTGATACGTTCTGGGCTGTCTGCGGCGCCGTGAGTGGAGATATGAGTGATAAGGAAGGTGAAGGCAGGTTTTTGAGGTTCGTGGCGGAGTGCGCGTGTGAGGTATACGATGGTTGCGAAAGGGAGGGAAGAGGCGATGGGCAGTGTGCGCGTGTACTCAGTACCCAGCACCCCGCGAAGTCGTATTGTGTGAAGTTCAAAGGGCATGTGATGCGTGGACTCACTTTACCTGTCACAGCTCGCCGTTCGCATTTCGCTGTTCGCGGTCGAGCTCGGCGGAGACGGCTGGGTATGGTGTGATGGTGTGATCCCGCCCGCCAACCGCCTACCGCCAATCTGCCAACCGCCCCCCGTAACCTACCGCCGCCTCGATGCCAAGCGTGGAATAGCCAGCGTCCGGTCACCAAGGCCTTGATTCCCCGAACGAGCGCATCATGTGCGGGTATCCGCGACCGCGTAGCTGAGGCTGTGTTCGTCTTGGGGGTCTGGGTTGGGCTTGGTGACCTTGGTGCTGGGTGGTGCTGTGGTTAAGAGGTGTGGCTTTTCCGGGCGATGGTCTGATGGGGTTTGTGTGGTTTGAGACGGACTACCTATATCACAAGGACATTGTTCGCACTGCCGAGGATTTGGATAGATTTTATACGTACAGCTACAGCACGGGAATAGTATACATCTACGTTTACTTTGTTCCTGATACCAATAACGTTACCGAGTGAACGGTTCCTCACCTTCGAAACTACTACTGTTGCCTTTGCATATACCTGGAGCTATCGATCGACTTCACATACGCAAGGCGAAATGCCTACGCTACCGATTCTCGTAGGAAGAGAGGCGGCTAGTCAAGCCTACCCTTCGACGGGCAACCATGTCGAGATTTCTGCGACGGCGCTGGGATTTCTGATCCCGCTGTTTGCGGTTTTTATATTTGGGCCCATGTATGTTGAATCCACCCCCTTTTCCCTTTTCTACTCCATTCCAACTCGTTGCTTCTCCCCACTTCCTTCCCCCTTTACCTACTTCCCTTCCCCTTCCCGACCCAACCCAACCCCCTACCCGCCCCCTCGTATACACTCAACAACAACTAACCCCCCTATCTAGCGCCCTCGTTCTCTTCGTCCGCAATAGAAGAGGAAATAGAAACGTCGTCGGAATGCGACGATATCTCTTCGCCGTCACAGGGCAGTCGGCGGAGCGGCTTAGCCGGGAGGAGGCGAAGAGGGTGTTGGAGGGGGTGACGGAGGCTGTTCCCTGCATGGAGGGGGGAAAGGAGATGAGTGAGAAGAGGAAGGGTGGAGGTGAGGTGACGGGTATGGGTATAGGGGAGAAGGAGCATGAGAACGATCATGAGCATGAGCATGAACATGACCACGCGTCTGATAATACCTCCGTGATGGAGCGAGAGTGGTAAGTTTGCAACTCCCATGCCTGCCTGTTGCTTTCTTATTTTGTTATGTTGGATGATTGAGGATGAGGACTGAGCTGACCGATGAATTAGTGCAATATGTCTCTCCCCTATATACTTCCCCTCCCCCCCAGTACCCGCGAAACTCCCTCTCCGCCTCTCCGTCAAAGCAACCGATCCAATTGATCCCAGAAGACCCCAAGCTACTACAACAACGACAATGACGACGACGTCCCGCCCCCCCTCCCTATCCACCCACTCCCTAGCCGAAGCAGAAGAGGTCCTTCGGCTCAACGTCTGCAGCCACGAGTTCCACGCCGAGTGTCTGACGAGCTGGTTCGTGATTGGCAAGTTCAGCTGTCCGATATGTCGGGCTGTGTATTTTGGGAAGGGGAAGGAGGGGAAAGAGGAGGGGAGTGAGGGGAGTGCGGCTGCGGGCGTGACTGAGGAGTCGGAGGGGTCGGGAATTGGGAGAAGGAGAGAGGAGGTGTGAGGACGCAGGTGGTGAAATCAATGCGAGTACGGGACACGAAACCTGTGTTTGGCGTTTGATTGGGTTTGACGGGACGGCGGGGGATGATACCATGGGTCTTGGACGGCGTTCCGGATGAATGGTGGAAAGCATGGAGTTAGGAATAGGGCGAAGAGGCAAGAGGAGTCAACGACGTGAAGCCCACCCAACGAAGTGGAACGGACTGCGATGACCCCACGATGAGAGTAGGAGATCGTGGACCAACGCATTGGGGTCTTCAAAGGGGCGCCACAGATGCACTCGAGCAGCTTCCCACCGTCGACGAACCCGCATAGCACCCTCGCAGAAGACGCACCTACCTTGACGAAATCCGCCGGAAAGGAGCGGCGATTCATGTTGACCTATCGAGAAGTCCGAAAGTATTCCGCATGTTGACGCGGAAGCGCTTCATGTAGCGACTCTTCGCTCTGTACATTAGTTCACGGAAAGGTAGTCAGATCAGGGGAAGCGGAGAGTCCCGCTACGCGGGCCTAGAACCCTCCAGGTTCAATACCCTACGCTGTTTCAATGAGGGAATGCGATGTTCCAGTGTGCCGATGTATTGCGTTTTGTTTGTGGTCTGTATGCAGGGACTACTTTCCCCTCACCGGACCGCGTCCGCGTGCGCTTCATGAGGAGGTACTCGCCGTACCTGAAGAGGGGCCAGCTTCCGATGGGAATACTTTATTCCCGTGCGCGCCTCCGAGACATTGAATTGACAAAGCATCCTCTGTTTACGATCCTCAGGATCGCGCATGTAAAGCGAAACATGTCTGAAACCAAGCCGTTCAATCCAGAGATACCGAAGGAAGTGGACCGTCTGTTCCGCAAATTGGGCGAGATGCGCTTACCCAAGGAACCGATTGTGCCTGATGCGGGGTGGAATTACGGTGAGAATCGCACGGCTACTGCTTCCGTATGTGAAGTTTTGTGGACTGACGCTTTGTCGCAGGTCTGGAATTGGGTTGGATCAATAAGCTGCACAATCACTGGTTGAAGGAGTTCTCCTGGCCGACTCGCAAAAGGCTGTATCAGAATGGCACCATTTCACGACCGACATCGAGAACTTGCGAGTTCACTTCATCCACGAGAAAGCGAAGAAGCGGGAGAAGGAGGCGATACCGCTGTTGCTGATGCATGGGTGGCCGGGCACGTTCATTGAGTCAGTGGTGAGAGGACCTGTGAGGCGTTAGCTGACGATGTGCAGATTCCAAAATGCGATGAAGCCGTTGCTCGATCCGGACGATAAGAAAGCGCCGGTCTTTAACCTCGTTGTCCCGTCGCTGCCTGGGTTCTGCTGGTCGCAAGGCCCCCCCTCGAGGCTGGACGTTGCAGGATACAGCGCATATATACGATGTGCTGATGAAGCGACTTGGGTACTCTGCATATGTCGCGCTGGCGGGTGACTGGGGCCATTGGGTGGTTCGCGAGCTCGAGAGCGGAAGATACGATGCGTGCAAAGCTGTACACACCAGCATGTGTCCAGGCGCTCCACCAACGGACTACATGATGAACGCGAAGGAGCAAGCAGCAATAGACCGGGCTGGATGGTGGATGGGCACCCGCCTGAACGAAGGCCACATGTTGTACGCCATCTCCATGCACACGCGACACCAAACCGTCGGCGTAGCCTTCAACGACAACCCGGTTGGCATCATGATGTTCATCGGCGAAAAGTACGAGGAGCTCGCAGACCCGAACCTCAAGACCGCCACACTCGAGGACATGCATTTCCTGAACGACATGTGCACGACGTTGTCGCTGTACTTCTTCACCCCGCCATCCATCATGACGAGTATGCTGTGTTATTACAACAATGTGCGGCATGAGGTGTATACCGAGTTTAATGCGAAAGAGGAGAACTTAATCAGGGTGCTGGTTGGGGTGAGCATGTTTCCGTATAATGTCTTTCCTTTGCCGAAAAAGGGGGCGGAGACGACGACGACGAATTTGAAGTTTTTCAGAGGTGCATGATACCCCGATGGTCACGAGTAGATTGTGCTGATGGTGTTGTAGAGTATAATCACTGTGGCCATTTTGCGTGTATGAGTGTCCGAAGGAGATATGCGGGAGTTCTTCCCTCAGTTCTATCCGTAGAGAGGGTTGGTTGTGGCCGGAGGTAGGCGAGCCCTCTCGTCTGGATAAGATTGAGTTGCCGTCAACAGTGCAAAGGAGCCAGAATTGTCGGCTGTCGATTGGATGTGCATATCTGTTGTTCTTAGACGGTCACAGTGCGTAGTGACCATGTTGTATGCCTGAGTCGGGTCTTTTTTTTTGGGAGGATCCGAAGCTCACACTGTCTCTGATCGTACGTTCGCCCACCTCGCGGCTGTTGTCATTGTTCCATCATATCTCTTCTGTACCCAATAAAGCGGGTTGAGTAGACTGTCAATTCAATTGAGATGTCGTGAGACCCCCATGTGATTTCAGGTTGCGTATTGCGTGTTGGAAAGACTTGGAGGTTGTACTGCCTGTAAGGGAGACGTTATGTCTCAGTCATCTTCCGCTCCCGAATGTCGTTTGACAAACTCGAAATGAGACACGATGTTGGTACTGTGCATGTTCCACCGAAAGTGTGGCCAACACGAGTTGAAGACGAATCTGTATCACCGCCGTTCTGGTCGAGCTGATACAGTGGCTTGTGTAAGGGGAGCGGTATTCGAGTGGAAGGTCTCTTTCGAGCTGTAAGAAGCAAACAACAGGCGACTATTGGAGAAAAGAACAATGACACCGAACTGACATCCACCGTTCTTGTTGATGTTCACGGCCGGTTGAAGACTGGACGGTATAGTTGCGGCTATATTGGAGTACGGGGCGACGTTGCCAGCGCGCAAGTGCGGAGCTGAGTCCAGATAGGTAGCAGCGACGTCGGAGTCGTAAAGTTTATTGAAACGGGTGCAACGGTCATGGCTGTTGTGTGAACCGCGCGTCCTGATAAGGGTACCGCCAGCCGGATGCGGAAAGCACTAGCCTTTGCAGAGGCGTTCGCATGAACAACAACTACCAGAAGGGAGCTGGATCGCGACGGACGCACGAGATGCGACGCCGAAGAAATTCTATCGTGACTTTTGAGGAGAAACAGGCGGTCCCGTGAGTTGGCGTCGTCCCGAACCGGCAGTGATCACGCCAGAGCCAATCACAGCGGGCGAGCACGACCCCAAATTTCCGACATGAGCTGCATGGGGAGAAGCAACGTGCCCACGAGATGGCAGAACGCCCCTTTTCTTCGAGGGCACATCAGGGTCGTGTACGCTGCGTCCGTCGCGGTTGCTGTCGCGCTCAACGATCACGCTCAATTGCACTCTGCGCGCGCAATTGCGACCCGAAACATCGCTGGAGTGCCCGCCCGCGCCTGTCCCGTGCCGCATTCCCTCCTCGCCGCCCGTTGTCGAGTCGCGACCCTTCATTTCCCTCACACGAGCCAGTCCCACTGTCATTTCCGGGCGCGCTTCATGAGAAGTGCGCGACCCCTCCACCATGAGAGATGAGGCTGCGAGCGCGAGCGCCCCAGGCGGCGGTACCACGGTGGAGCACCCCGCCAGCAGCGAACACGAGCAGTCATCTTCAACATCCAACGCGGACAGCGCGTCGTCGAAAGCGCCCTCGCCCCGCGGATGGCTGAGCAGCGTCAGGCGTCCGCGGACTTCGCCAGCACCCAAAGCGTCCGCGTTGAAGAGCACGCTGCTCACTGAGGATGATGCCCGTAGGGACTCGGCCTTGGCATCCCTAACGTCTACCGCCAGCACCGACCCGACCCACAATGCTCCCTCTACGCCGACGAGCCTGCGCAAGACCCCGAGTCTGCCTGCCATCGTCGTTCAGGATGCTCCTCCAGCGCGCCCAAGCACCAGCCCATCCCAGCAAGCGCAGGCGTCGGACGAGCAGCAGGTCGACTTGCACGACAGCTTCCAGCTCGACACCATCATCCCGACGGGCGACTTCGACGATCTCACCTCCCCGAACCAAGTCTCCTTCTCCAAGCGGGGCAGCATGCTCGTGGGGGGCAAGCGCGCGAACAAGATGAATAAACAGCTGGGGCTAGTGGCGGAAGGCACGACTGCGCCGGAAACACCCCGCCGGCCGGTCGAGCAAGAGCGAGAGCAGGAACAGCCGCAGTCCCAGGAACAGAGGAAGGAGCTGTCTGCACCCGTCACGCCACATCTCTCACCCCGCTCCCCGTCGCGCTTCTCCACCCGCGGCCGGGTAGTCAGCAACCGCGTGCTATCGGCAGATGAAATGATGCTCTCACGGAAAGTGCGATCCATGTACAACAATGGCAATGAAAGCGCAGCCGACTGGGAGCGGGTCGACGAGGGCTCTGAAAGCGTGCAGAACAGCCTCGTGGACAGCAGCGTAGCCGACACACCTGCCAATGGCTCAACATTAACCGTAGACCGAAGCCGCGAGGACAACAGCTCGATCATGAGTTCACGGCGAGGGAGTGCAGTGATTGCGAAGGAGCCGAACGAGGTTGCCGGGGGCATTGAGGACTGGTCGGAACTTGAAGGAGGAGAAATCGACCGCTATGGCTTCATTCTGCCGAAAAAGACGGGAACTTCAAACGGCGATGGGATTGATGGGCCGGATGAGCCACGTATCCAGCGTGTGTCAACAGCGCTGAAGCTGGTATCTGAGGAACCTAGAAGGCGCGCTCTTGGACGCAGTGTCTCAAAGGCGCGCTCTGCTCGCTCAGCGAACCCCAGATCCGGATCACCCAAAGGGCACCGGTCGCAGAAGTCCAAGCCGGCAGCCTCCATCTTTTCTAATCGCACCGCCCGAAGCACTCCTCAGAAGCCACTGCGCCAAGCTGCAAATAGATTACCACACAACAGAGACCGGCGATTACTGGACGAAGCGAGCGACATGCTCAAGCTTCCGCCAGGACTCGCAGAGGTCGCCGAACAGCAGGAGGGTGGTAGAGTTGCCCAAGCTATGAAAGCGAAGGAAATTGAGCGCGAGGAGAAATGGCGGAAGATGGCCAAAGTTGTACAGTCTGGTGCGAACAGCGGTGGCATGATGTTCGAGTTCGATGTCAAAGACCCCAAAGTCATCTCACGCACTTGGAAAGGCATACCGGATCGATGGCGAGCGACGGCGTGGTATGCATTTCTCGCCGCGAGCGCCAAGGCAGACCCAGAGAGCCCTGCGGACGAAGAACTAGTAGCAAGTTTCTACGAGTTGCAGGAGGAAAGCTCTGCGGACGACATGCAAATCGACGTGGACGTACCGAGGACCATCAACCGACACATAATGTTCCGGAGGAGGTATCGTGGAGGGTAAGTCCAGACCATCCTCCTCAGCCTCATCCAATATTGACGCCGTCTAGCCAACGCCTTCTCTTTCGAGTCCTCCACGCCATGTCCTTGTACCTGCCTGACACGGGCTACGTGCAGGGCATGGCTGCGCTTGCGGCTACGCTGCTTTGCTACTACGAAGAAGATCGGGCCTTTGTTATGCTGGTCCGGCTGTGGATGCTTCGAGGCTTGGAGCGCCTCTACGAGTCTGGCTTTGCTGGCCTGATGGAAGCTCTAGCGGACTTCGAAACAAACTGGCTCCGCAATGGGGACGTAGCAAAGAAATTGGTACGTCGGGCCCTTGCTCTAGGCTCCGCCTGTAACGTGGCATCTCGCCTGTTTACGTGAATCTGTGGTTCCACGTGCCCGGCTTGACGAATTTACCAAGCCACACGACCAGCTTTCGCTAACGCGCAACTTTACAGGAAGAACTAGGCATCACCTCGACCGCTTATGGTACACGGTGGTATCTGACTTTGTTCAACTACTCGCTACCTTTCCCAGCTCAGCTTCGAGTGTGGGACGTCTTCATGCTGCTAGGCGATGCTTCTCTGTCAAACTCGCCGACATCCACATTCAGCGGCGACTTGGATGTGTTACATGCGACTTCCGCGGCGCTAATCGATGCAACGAGGGAGATCTTACTCGATTCAGACTTTGAAAATGCTATGAAGGTGTTGACGTCTTGGGTCCCAATCAAAGACGAGGACCTTTTGATGAGAGTGGCAAAGACGGAATACAAGATGCGAAAGAAACGAGCCAATGTAGGGTGAAGGACGGCCCACCACGTTTTGAGCGTCATCCGACTCAGCCGAGGCACGTCTGCTATGCGTTAGCCGCCAGCCACACTTCTGCAACATATCGCGAAGGAACATTCGTTCGCGCTTCCAAACCCGTTCGAGAAAGCGCCAGCGGGTCGAGTGTCGATCTTTGAGATCAGTGGCTTGACGGTGTCGCGTGCACCTAGCGTGGCTCGCACGTTTTTCTCTTCAGATTTTACCCATTCCGGACGGCAGCTTTACACACAACCCGCCTCCATGATTACTTTTTCTACCAGCATTACGACACCGCTCTCATGTCGGACGACGTTCCTGGGCACGCGTACCGACATCTTTCGGAGACTGGCCTCCGTCTATTCCATTGGGTTGAAGGGTCGCATGCATGGCTTTGGGGCGACAGGGTTACGACATTTTTCTTTGCTTTGGCGCATTTACAGGGTGGAATTCGATGACGGTTTGCAAGATACCTTTTTCACTATTGTGGATTATGCTGGCATGGGTTGACGTTCATGGAGGTATCATATGTAAGGTCAGATAATCTATAGTTGTAATTATAATAGCAGTACTTGAGTAGAAGGTCGGTTATGGCTGCCATTGCGTTGTTTACAATGGAATGACACCTATCAGTCACTCGTACCCGCCTTCTCCAAGTGCACGCCGCAGAATCCTACCCGTATCCGCCTCATTTGGAGAAGCCGCCTGCCTGCAGTCAGAAACCGAGCCTGCTATATCTCCGCACAAGGGCCGATCTTCCCGTGCGACGCATCTCCACTCCACTCCATGGCAGCGTGGGTCGGAGAACCATGGGCGAGGGACCACAGCGCACCCAGGAAACGGTCAAGCGTGTGCCACGCCCATGTGCAGACGTGCACTCGATTGGCCAGCTGTACCAGCCATGCGCGCCCCATGTCGGAGATGGCGTTTTGACAAGAAGTTTTTGACAGAGGCGCTGGAGGGAGGCGAAAAAGGCTCCAAGCGAGGTCTGGAGGTGGTTACTGCTTTGGGAAGGGAGCGGTTGTGTTAGTGGGTGGCGAGCGTCGTTTGCGACTGCCCCTCGTTAAGTGCTGCCTCTCATTCAGCTGTGAGAATTTGTCGCCACCAGGGACGGTGCGTGGGGAGGGCGGTAGGGCCGGCCGGCCGGCCGGCACAATTGCTGAACGATGTCTGATCGAATTGATAGCGTGAAGATATGGGACGGATCGAACGAGAACTGAGTGCAAAATGGCGAAACCGCGACATCCTGCCCGTCGCCAATTGCTGCCCTCACCAGCTGCTCGAATTTTCGCCACCACATTTCGACAACACTTGCGCCAACACTACGCGAGGCCCGGGATCGCGCAACTTGTGATGCACGTAGCGGCGGATGGTTGAGCCGGGCGGCCGCTGATCTGTGGCATGATTTCCCAGGGTGAAGCGAGCGGATCGGCGAGTAGACTGCTGCTTGGAGAGAATGGAGGTTGATGGAGCGTCTGGCCTCGGGGTAGTGTGCGCCGTCGTGCCGCCACTGGGAGCCGCGCCGTGAGAGACTTTGCAGTTTCGCGTCATGGGGAGGTGGAGCCGAAGTACGTACTGCTTACATGCTCGAACGACATCGGACGGCTCCCGTCTGCGCTAGGCCCGGAAAGAGCGGGGTGAGTGCGTGAGTGTGCTTTTGCCCTGCGTCTCGAGAGCTGACTTCGTTATGCTTCATGGAACATGGTTTGCCCTTTGTTGTGTGCGTACCACCTGCGTACGCCGCAGAGACTCACGTATCCCCAAGAAACGAGCACAACTCAGTCATGCGCGCCGGGCACATCTGCATGGCTAGCCGTAGAGGCTGGCGACGGAAGAGATACATGTACATCGGCTCCTCTTCCTCACCACTACTGCAGACACGAACCGTGTAGTGTTTTCCGTGTCGGCGACGACCATTCGCCGATGACACCTCGCCAACATCCCGTTTGGAATGCCTAAAGCAGGAATGCCGTCATATCGTCAGTGGTCATTTCCACTTTGCCATCTCTACTGCAAGCCTCGCCAGTCCATCATCTCGCTGCAACGCTTGGCCGGGGATTTGCAGAGCGGCCGGCAAGCTTTCGCGCATATTGCTATGATGGGTTACGCGGTCCGCTTCGCTGACTTCATTCACTTTCCTACCTCAGTAAGCCTTGTTTCCGACAGCAGCACCATCTCCGATTCGTCTTCGGCCACGCCAAAAGCAAGCGCGAGAGAGTTTGATGGCCTCTCTATCTACCTCCGGTTACAGACATTGCGTAGAAATGAGACGGAAGGTGCAACCTACGCTAGTGTTAATGTCCGTCTGCATGGTTACAGATTACCACGTTTGCCCAGAAGCACGACTCCGCCCTTCATCAAGTTACGGCCTCAAAGAGGCAACAAGCCACGCTCGCAAGAGCTGGAAGCGGCTGTCCCGCGTCGAAAAAGGTTTCATCACATGGCATCAATCTTATTTTGTATCGTTTCCGCAGACAAGCTTGGAGTGTCACCAGGACACCCCTTCACAGAGTCTGACCAGCGGACAAGTTTGTACACAGAACCGAACACCACATGCCTTCTCGAGCATTCGCAGCTGGCCTGGGCGTGGCCTGAAAGAGACCCCAGTCGCTGCTGATGTGTGGGTGATTGGCCGTGGCCCAGATTTTCAGCGGGCCAAATCTCATTCAAGAGATCCTCTGGGGACGCCACGCGTTTCAGATAGACCCATGTCGGTACGGTTTGGGCAAAGCCGCAGCTTAGACACGGAAATTTTAACTGCTGAGGCGATCATTCACACCGGAGCCAGGCGCTCGGTGATTGCGCAACCCACTTTCGAACGACCCCTCATGTGCACGGCCAGTCATCTGCACCACCTTAGCTTCAGGCTCGTGAGGATGCTCGACGGAAGTTTGTCGATGTCGCGCGGGGAGCAGAGCGCCGTGCGACGATCAATGCCACGCCGCGCATCTCCAGAGCCCTATGTAACGCTCAGCCGGGCTACGGGTGTCAGTTGATGATCGCTTCTCTTATCGATTCGCCGATGGGCGTCGATCCATAGATGGGTGGTGCTCAAGGCTGACAGGTTGACAAGGTGTTTGTGCCACGGCCGTGCATCTTCCGGGCAGGCGCCCCGCCGTTGGCTCGCTGTTGAGTGACGGCATCAACTTTGCCTCTTCAGGCGCTGCACTTGTGACAGAGATGGGGGCTGCTTTTAAGTTGCGCGTCCAAGGACACCGGCCGGCACGACGGCGTGTCCTCTTACTCACAATTTCGTGTTGATACACGGCGGCTCCACCAACACGCAAACATCATTTCGCACTCCTGCTTTGGGACATCACACGTCCAAGGTCTGACAGTAGCCACGTCCCTTCATTTCCTTTCACGCAGCCTCGAGCGATGTCAACACGCTCGAAGCAAGAAAGACAGTGTCCGTGCGGTAGGGCGTTAATCTTCCAGCGAAATACGCTCGCTTCCTCCCGTGAACGTTTGACCCTGCCTGCTGGAGCAGGGCCGCGTCCAGCCCTTGTCGACGGCCGCCTTTAATTCCACAAGCCTCGCCTCCACCAGCCACGATACCCAAAAGGGCTGGCCGGCAGCGGCAGGCCGAGTCCAGAAGCTGCAATCGACAACGGCAGCACATGGCAGATTGCTGGCGACAAGCTCGTGTTCACTGCATGTCGAGCAGTTTGGTGCCTCAAAGGACACGACAGCCTGGACGGAGTGGATCGCGCATTTTGCCGCTGTAATCCCGTCAATGGCAGGTTGAGTACGTGTTAAGTTGCGAATTATACGTATCGCGCCGTCGTGCTCATGTCGATAGCATGATAGGCGACCACGCACCGAGTAACAATGGCAGTATTGGACTCTTCAGCAGCCCATCCGCGGGCCACGGGCTAGTAGACGACGTCCAGCGTGAAAATTCGAGTGGAGGCGGTCACGTTCAAGCCGCCCAGCCCCAGGCCTCCTCCATCATCAAACTAAATTTGTATAGAGCGACGCTGTGTGGCTAGATGCAAGTCAAAAGTAGTCGTGCGGCCGATACTAGCGCCACAAACCCGGACTGGGAAACACAACCGGATGAGGGCACGTCAGAATGCAGAGCTACAAAAAGACTCACACCGCGGACTCGTCTGCTGACGGCAACTTGCTGTTCATGCATATCCCTGCTATCTCCTCGCCCATTGCCGCCAGCTAAACGCCACGCACCGGCTGTCCTAGTGGTCGCGCGGCTTGCCGCTCTTTCGATCTGTTGGAGTTGTTGGCTGGAGTGGCTATCCATGTCCTTGGTCCAACTGTAGCCGGCCGCTCTTCCTTTCGCGTACACTCGTTACAACCTGCTCCACCTGCTCTCTTCCTCCTGCCGTTCAGAGTCCTCTACCAGGGCAGATCGTCCCCCATCCGAGCCGGCCACTTGGCCGAGATTTTCGGTGCAGCCATTAATCCACTTTGTTCCCTCTAGCTTGGCTTTGAACTGCGAATCAAAGCGGGGCTCTTGTGCCTGGCAAGCATTAAGCCCAGCCCAGAAGGCAACGGCCGCTGTGCCCTGGGCGATAGGTGGACGTTGCTCCCTGGAGAAGCTGTCTGAATAAGTACGTATGCTGCTCCGTCCCTTTCTGGCATCGAATTCACACCTCTTCACCAGTAATCTCAATGTTGGGAATTTCCCGCATCTTCAACCTCGCCACTCCAACCATACTTCATGTTGCTCACACTGTCTAAGCCAGTCAAGTCGGAATTCGAGTTCAAGACCCATGATTACTCTCCGACATACTCATCGTCTCCGGCCGCTCGATTTTCTACTAAGCTACCCGGCGGGCACTTGCCCTCACAGACGGCCGGTGCCTCTTCGACCATGGGCACGCCTCATCGAGGGCTTCCTCCCCCATCGGCGATGGCGTTACCAGATCCGGGGCGCGGTCCCTCTAGCAATCCACTGGGGAATCTTCCGCCCGCGCCTTCTCAATGGCAAGGCGCCGAAGATGGCATGAAGAATTGGCTAGCAGCCAAAGCTGAAGAGGAAAAGCGAAAGCAGGAGGAAGAGAAGACGAAGCAGGAAAACCTCAAGGTCGAGCAGCGCAAAATCGAATCAAGCATGCTTCGAGACTCAATACAGGGCGGCGTGCCTCCCCATCTCGTTCCGATCATCTTTGCCGGCATTGGGGGAGGCAATCTCGCAAACGTCAGCGCCGAATGGATTCGAGACTACCAGGTGCAACTACAGGCAGCTCAGCAGCAGCAGCAGCAGCAGCAGCAGGCGCAAGCGCAAGCACAAGTACAATCGCAGCTCTCTCCCGACCTCCGACGCGAGCCCAGGCTCATAGGTCAGCC
Organism: Lentithecium fluviatile CBS 122367; assembly: GCA_010405425.1. Taxonomy (NCBI): domain Eukaryota; kingdom Fungi; phylum Ascomycota; class Dothideomycetes; order Pleosporales; family Lentitheciaceae; genus Lentithecium; species Lentithecium fluviatile. The sequence continues at coordinate 83,701 of MU005629.1, read as the reverse complement.
CCCGCCAGGAGCGTTTGGGGCTCAACCGCAGACACCGCACTCAGTGCTTCCGTCTACATCAGTTCTGCCTGGACAGCCTTTGGCGTCTCAACCTGGACACACGACTTTCTCTTCCACATCCTACGCTAGCGGAAATATGTCTCCAAGAGCAAGAGCCGCGCAAGCAGCCCATGTTGGTGCTCCTACTTCTGCCCCCCGCCCTCCCCCTCAATCGCAGCTACCAAGGCTGACCACGAACGAAATCCTTGTCCAGCAGCCTCCTGCAGCGCCTTCAAACGTGCAGCAACATCAACAAAGTCAGCCAGCGCAACAACAAGAACAACAGTCGTCTTCCCCGTCCATCTACTTCCACCATTGGGTACCACCCACAACACAGCAAGAGAAGACAGCAAGCGGAAACCCGCCAGCTACCCCTTCAGGTAAATACAAAACCTCGCCCTCGTCCCTGTCCCGTCAACGCGCGGCCTCTCATGCGTCTGACCCAGACTACACCAGCTCCCCCAAGAAGCGGAAAGCCCAAGGCGGCCACGCAGCTCAACCCCCGCCAACGTCGGCGCCTCAGTCATACAATTCGCCGTCATTCTCGCACATATCGACGTCTTCCGCATCCACGCCAGGGAGAAGAGGGCACGCCCGAGCCCGTTCCGACGCTTCTACACGAGGGGCAGAGGGCCACGGGGCTTCTCTGAGTCGACGCGGTACCGTTTCCAGTCATGCGCATACAGAAGCTGGGGCTCAGTACGGGGATACGGGCGAGCATCGCTTCCATCAGTCTCTGCGTGGAACTGACGAGCAACGTCATCAGCATCAACAAGATCCAGTGTACGCAACACCACCGCAGCGAAATGAGGGGCGCAACGGACAACAAGCACATGCGGCAAGCTCCATGGCATTTCAAGCTGAAACACGACAATCTGGGTCGCACCAGCACATGGACCGGGGACCTGCTGCGTCACCCAAACGGGAAGCCGGAATGCAGTAGATCGGGAGAAGGTTTCAGCATCCCGACCAGATTCGGATTCGAGGCCGCGCAAGTCAAATTTCGGGTATAGGAATGGTTCGCACGTTATCTCAGCGAACGCCACATGGGAATGTCGGGGTTGCCAGCATTGCAAGCGAAATGAGCTCCACAACAACAAAATCACTTTCCACCGCGAAATCACACGGGCCGGCAGCCTCGTCAGACGAAGCTCCAATCTTGGGAAATTGGCCTCATGTGTGAGCCCTTGCTGCAATATGCTGCCAATGAGCCAGCAGCGTCGCTCGAATTTCCGATTCGGCTGCTAGGTGCTCGGTCCGCATCACCACTCATCACGGCTGATTCTCTTCTGGGCTTTTCTATTTTCCGACCATGGCTCGGCGCCTCCAAAGTTTAGGTTTCATATACCCAGAGTACTGTCGCATTTTCAACCATTGGCTGGTATACATAGACTGGTTTGGGCTATACCCTGTTCAGCAACTCCTTCGCCGCCTATTCGCTTTCACGTTTCCGGTCAAGGTAGTCACATGCACCCTTAGAGTGCTCTCGTCAGCGAGCAGGTTCTCAGCTCCTTATTAGACATGAAACACAACGGCCATTCCCGGCTTACGCACATTCGATCCAATCTGTTCCATGCGCCGGACATGCATTGCGACTGCATATGGACCAAATGCTCATTTGGATCGAAGCCTTGATTTGTTTTCCAATCGCGATCTCTGGCTTCAACCACGCACAAGCGCCGTACCATGATGCACGTCAATTGTGCTCGATCCTCCAGAACATTCTCCTGTGCCATGTTGCACACGGCGGGCCGCTTCGCACTAGATTCTATCTTCCATTTGTGTTCGGCTCGTGCCTCGTACGACCTGTCGCATCACCAGCAAGCATTGCCAAATCGACTGGCATTCGCTACCGCCATTCCCGCGACAACATACGTACCGCTGTATGCAGTCTCGTCCCGTATGTGGAGCGCCTAACCTGAGCTTCACCCGCCGCCTCTACCATCATCTTTCTCATCGCATTTCGCTTCGTATAGAGGGGACTAGGGATCTTTTTCTCCCCGGGGCCACGGCATCATCTTTATCATCAGAGCGTGACTTGATCGACCATGTTTTCCTTTGTCACCACCATCTCACTGATCTTCGCGATCCATTTGGCTGCAATTTGTTCATATCAGATACCCGGTTTTTTTTTTCTATCCCGTCCGTCGACAGGGGGGGATTTTTCACAAAGGAGGCAGGCGGACTTTGGCATTCGTATGGCGTCGATTGAGCTGATTTGATTTGTTGGACTGAGATGTAGTTTTCCTTGTGTTCCTTGAGCTTTGTGCATATATATACTTGGCTTTTTGGTGGTGGTTGGTGGTGGTTATCATACCACCTACCCGGGATGCATACAGTATGCAAATCTGGCAGGGCTTGCATTGGGGGTCAGCGAGTGGCCCTGAGGTCATTTCTCGGCAGAATTGTATAGCAGCAAAGGGCACGGCGGTAGTGCGGTCCGGCACGGTACGCAGATCCGCTCCTAGTCAAACAGCAATCATCAGCAATCAAGATCACGGCGGAGGCGGCCCCTCGGATTCGGCTTCGCATTGGAGCCCTATTCCGCCTAGCGGCCTTCCCTTCCTTGACCCCTTCCATCCATCCATTCATTCATACCCACATCGCATGCCATGCCATGTCATGCTATCCCTGTTCTAGCAAGCGTCCGATCCTTTTTCTTTCTGCCTCGGCCGTGAATCCACATACGGTGCATGTTCGTATTCCATTCTTTTCGGGGGAAGCTTGCCAGCTGCGTCTATTTTGGTAGACGTGCGCCGCGGGGCGTGAGGCGTGCGGGTAGGCGTTTCAGATTTAGAGATTGTGGCATGTGAGAGCGCTTAGGCGCGTTTGGGTGGTGATTGGATACGGCGTGGCGTCTCGTGTTGGGGGTCGCGTTTCTGCTTTGGGAGGGGGTGTTTGGGATCACGGGGGTGGGGATGAGGCTGCAGAAGGCGCGTGGTGGTGATTGCGGGCGGAAGGCTATTTTGGGGGCTAGGAGGGGTGGTGGTGCTGGTGTTTGTTGTTGTTGTTTGTTGTGAGGGGAGGGGAAGGGGAGGGCATGGGGTGCTCCGAGGAGCTAGAAGAGGTAAGTGATCATGGGTAGCCGACGGATACGGATACAGTGCTGGTGCTTTTGCGGATGCGGTGGAAATAAGGGCTTGTTGAGGATCCTGGTCTAGTACATACAAGTTTCTTTTGGGTTGGTTTGGCACCTTCCTCCGCAATGGAAATCTCCACGAGGGTTCGAGTCGTTTTCGGTGTGCGTCACCTCTGAGCCTGGGAGGAGTGATACATCTTGGGGTGGGTACTCCGTAGACACTCCCAAGCACAGAGTCTATCCGCACACCTCATAAAGATTGGGTGTCTATGGCCTGGTGCTTTAAAGATGGCGAGCCTGACAGCGGAGACACCTGTGTCCAGGCTAGATGAGATGGAAGGCTCCTACCAGTATGTCGCGTGTACAGCGCTAATCCACGTCCGATGTGGAAGGCGACAACATGACTCGCACAGAACCGATTCCTTCTCACCCATCTCGTAAGCCGCAAACCCCCAATTTCCAAAATATCCCCGCTCAGAACATCCCCAAACATGCAGCAACTGCGCCACATGCACGGACCCTCTGTTGCGCCACTGTTGCCCCGCCTCGCGCCTTCACGTTTTGAGCCCCACCATCCCACCAAGCGGCAACTGCAGCCTGGCCGTCAACCCGAACCGCTTGCTCACTCGCCTTCTGCCTGACGTGACAAGCAAACCAGCACCGAACCCAATACACACATTCGCGCTTCCACACACCCACACGAGAAAAGGGAACGCTCGCTGCGAGTTAGGCTAGCAACCAGCACCCGCGCGTACGAAAGCTACTAGCTACCCAGGTACCAGCAACCACCGAAACGAATACCAATACCTTGCGTTCGTGAGCAAGAGGAAAGCAAGGGCAAGATGCAGATCAAGTAAGCTACCAGGGACCAGCAACCAGCTACGCTTGTGCTTTGAAGAAGATGCATAGCTTGCTAATACAAATGCAGAGTGCGAACCCTCACCGGCAAGGAGATCGAGCTCGACATCGAGGCGGATTACAAAGTACGCTACCTTCCCACCCCAGCCGCTCTAACCACATCCCAGAAAAGGGATAGGCATAAGCTAGAGGGAGGATATACACTAGGAGAATGGGGATGATGCGTTGGCGCAGAACTGAATTGGGGATTTTGGAAAGGGAGGGCAAAAGCTGATTCAGCACCAGGTCTCAAGGATAAAGGAGCGCGTCGAGGAAAAGGAGGGCATCCCCCCCGCGCAGCAGCGCCTCATTTACGGAGGGAAACAAATGTACGCTCCCTTCCCCCCTCCTTCTCACACTTGGGCATTAGCTAAGCTAACACGCACGCAACCCAGGGCCGACGACAAAACCGCCGCCGACTACGCGCTCGAAGGCGGCGCCACGCTGCACTTGGTACTTGCGCTCCGCGGCGGCCTATGACCTCCATTCCCTTCCCTGCCTCCGCCTCCCTTCCCTTCCGCACCTCCGCCTCTCTCGCCTTTCCTTTTCTTGTGTTCCCTGCACGGTTTGGTTGGCTTGGGCTAATACGCTTTCGAGTTCCGTGCTGATGAGCATGTGCCTGTTTTTGCGCCCGAGGCTTGATGCGCCGGGGAGGTGGTTACATTGGGGTGTAGCGGGCGTGGTGGGATAGGAGGCGGTACGGGGATCGGGGGAGGAGAGGGCTAGGCATGGTGTGCATAGTTCCGATTTGTAGATGCGGCATGCGAATGCGAATGCGAATACGAGTGGTATTGGTCATGATGGCTTTTGGTTTGGTGGTGGATTGTGGGGAGTGCGTGTCCGCGTTGGGGAGAGTGTAAGCTGTGATGTGTGATAATACATGACGGATGTCTGTTTCACCTTTCATCTCCCGGGTGCGATTCTGAAGAGCTGGAGTGTTTTGTGCTGAGGGGGGTGGGTCGGCAGGTATTGTTACAATCGTCCCCTTCGTTTTCCTTGGGTATGGATACCCAACCGTCGTGCTTTGAACCCATACATAGTCACGGCATGGCATTCCCAACCCGAAAGCCCAGCGGCGTGAGTTCGCTTCAGCGGCTCATGATAGTCCTAGACTCGGACCAGACCGCATCCATTCTTCCTCCCGCGGTCCATAATTCTCAGAAAACAAACCGTCCGCAGAATAGGTCCCGTATACCCTCACACCCCTAGGGCACATAAGTCTAACTAACTCTACACACCAGTAGCATCATGTAGTGTGGTTTAGCTTCTTTCCTATGATTCTTTTTTTCACCGCAAGAGCCTACAACCCAAACCCAAACCCCCACCCCCCATCCTCCATAAACCCGCCCCCGTCCAACATCCCGATCCCGGCGGTGACCAGACTGTCGAACTGGCCCCAGCTCGTTAGGTCGGCCATGATATTGCTCGTAGGCAGGAAGCTTGTGTTGAAGAGGGCGCTGTCGGGGGTTAGGGGGTTGTTGGTGGTCGGGGGGTAGTAAGGGTTGCTGAAAGCGGGGCTAGCTTCGCTTTGGGGTGTCAGAGCGGGCGCGGTGAGATTAGCATTTGCCGCCGTCGAAGAGGAAGAGCTTGTCGAGGATTGAGCGTGCTCCGGTGTATCCGTTGTCCCTCCCACGGCCCCCGTCCCCGCGGAACCCGATCCCGGTCTATGCTGGTGTCTCGCAGCCTCCAGCCTGAGTTCTTCGAGCACGAGGCAATACCTCTTACTCAAACAATCCGTCTCCGAGATCGAACTCAGCACGGCCTGACACCTCTGCCCTGCCTTGAAGTACCCCTCGCATTTCCCCGGCGAGACGATGCCCTGCTGGATGCGGTACACGTAGAGCACCACGACGGCGCAGAAGGCGTAGTACTGCGTGAACCAGAAGGCGCGGAAGAACTGCGTGCTGTTCATTTCGTCGACGACGCGGACGATGCCCATGGCGGCGTCGAGACATTGCTGGATGTTGTCTCGCACGTCTACGTTTAGATCTCTTGCCTCCCCGCTCCCACTCCCGGCCCCGATCTGGAGACCTGCGTCCTTGCTTGTATTGGGGGTTCCGTAGTTCTTCAGCGCGGCGAAGTTGGAGAGGAGGAAGGGCCGGTGTACGAGCAGCATGGCGTGGTAGTACGCGAGGTTTAGGACGTTGCGCTGGCGCTGGTAGATGGGGATGAGGAGGGAAGAAGGGAGTTCCGAGGTGTCGAGGAAGCGGGTTAGGGCGCTGCGCCAGGAGTGCAGATCCGAGGTGTATTTTTCGGAGAGGGAGAGGCGAGCGGGGAGGGTTGGGGGGCGGATGGGGTAGAGGTCGCGTAGGACGCGGGAGAGGATTTGGGAGAGTCTGTGGGTAGGTTAAACGGTGTGCGGGTAGAAAGGGGGGGGTGGTGGAATGAGGCATGGAGTCTTACTTGATGTGTTCGACAGGCGCCATCATGAGGGCGACGCCGTAGGGGCTGGAGGTGGATGTTTCTATGCGGTTGGAGTGGAGGTCACTGTCGTTTACGACAGCGGGGAGTTCCTCACCCTTCAATCAGTTTAACCCTTCAACAGAAAAAAAAAAGGCACAAGCATACCTGGTCGATGTCTTCATCCTTGAAGGTTCTAGGTCGGCCCAGTGCTGCAGCCAGATACTTGTCGAGCGTATACGCGACCCAAAACAATCTCCTTCTACTCTCAAGATCGATATAGTCTACGGTGGCGGAGGTGTCGCATCTTCTGCCCCTATTCAAGCCTATGGCGAAAGCAAGGTGCGCCATAGTACCGAAGAGCGACCAGCAGTGATTGATGCGTGACTGGGTCAGGAGGTAGAAACACTGTCCAAGTCTGGCTTGCACGCTAGCGAGCCGTACAGCACCGCGCTCTTTAGACAGTTGGTGCTCGGAGGCGAAATAGTATCTTGCACTGTGGCACATCAGCAAATGCCGTTAGGGTCGAAGTGAACACCCAACCTCTTTTCGTGATCAGGGTTCCCTTCAGGCATATAAGCTTGCCCCTGTGCAAAGACAATCAGAAGCACCGCCATTTTTGCCGGAGCCTCCTCTTTGTTCCTCAACTCCCCTTGAGTCTCGTAAAACTCGTCCAACAACTTTTCGATCGTCGGTCGGTGCAGGAACCGGTGTGTCGGCGCTGCAAAGTCGAAGTACCTTTCCACTAGCCTCTGCGCATCTGCCTTGGGCGGCAGCACAAAGAAGCTAGGATCGGATTCGGGCAAGGCCGCATCGCCGAAAGTGAAGATGGAAGAGTCGTGAGACACGGAATTGTTTTGGTGTTGGTGCAGACGCTTCTGTATGCGAAGGAGGAATGAAACAGCGGAGGCGGAGCCAAGGTAGTGACCCTGTTGATCGGTCTGAAGAGGTTCGGGGGACGTGCGAGATGGCGGAGAGCGGGTTCCGGATCCGTTCGGAACAGTGAGATGGTCTTCTCTTGCAAAGATGTTGTTGGATGGGGGCGGAGGCTCCATGCGAGGTGTTGCAACTGGGCGTGGAAGGTGGAATGATGGCGAAGTCGAGCTTACTGGGGAAGCCTCGGAGATTGTTGATATCCCAGGTAATGTTATCCTTGGATGGGTGTTGGGCGTAATGACAGCTTCGTCCACTGGTACAGAAGGTAATCTTCCTCGTGTGTACGAAGCCGTGAACTCGCATGATAGGCCCACCTTCAAGCATAATGTACACGGACAACGTCCTGTACATCTTGTCTTCTTCCTGTGAAAAGGTTACTGATATCCGTATACGAATATAGTCGTAGTATTCTCGATCCCGGAAAAGTGCCAAAAGTTCTTACTTCTTGCACCGATCACAAGCCCGACTAACCCTCGACCTCTCCCTGTCCTCTCTCCTCCTCTTCGCAGGCGGACTTCCAGTCATACTGTCCCGCGAGTCACCTACATCACGCGCATGGGGCGTAGCTACCGGAGTGGCTGGGGTTGCGCCTGTACTAGGGACCGGATTGCCCATTACATGGACCCATTGCGATGATGGCTGGGGTGGAGGCGATGGCTGCGCCATTGCTTGCATAGTTTCAAGCGCTTCGGAAATGCTTGGTAGGATGGAGGTGGAAAAGCAGTGAAGAGGCAATGGAATGGTGGAGATGATCCGCAGGTGCCGGAAATGCGCGGGAATCCGATTGGTCGGGAGACATTCCGATGCCCCACTTTGGTAGCCGATGTTCGGAAAAGCAAGAAACGAAGAGAGTAGGAACGTCTACCATACCGTTTGACCCGAGTAATATCAACTAGCTATTGAATTACGCTTTTATAGCAGGGTAAGTAATCCCCATAGACGATTCCCGAGTGATGTTAGCCTTCCGGGCAATCCCACACGTTGTACATCCTCCGAGCCACTTTTGAAGACGGCACTGAGGGAGCATCAACTTTCTCATTGCTCGGCACGGATCATCTAGTGATAGACGAAGCACTCTCTATACGGCTGAACGACAAGGCCGACAATTCAAACCTGTCAAGCAAGCCATCGCTCCTCAACCCACTTCAAGCTCTCTTTCAGCCATGGCTCCTCATCCTCCTTCATGTCAATGTCAAAACCATGGTCTCTATTATCATCCCTCACATCGAGACGAACCTCCACTCCCGGCAACAATTCCTCAGCTTTCTTCACGAAAGCCTTAGTATCGCCAACTACCACAGCTCTATCCTGCTCACCATGGATGATGTACGTCGGTGGCATGTGCTTCGCATCCTCGATGGCCGTGATGGGCCATAGACGTCTGCCCGTGCCGAAGTAATCGTTAAAACGGCCATGGGCGTCAAGCGCAAGAGACAGGTTCGAGCGCGCTGGCGGCACGGCGGACGAAATCACAGCCCCAGGTTGCACAGATGCCATATGCTCGTCAATAAACGACGTGGGAGGTGGCAATTCTCCACCAAGACCCGCGGTATCAGGCTTTCTCCGCGCGAAGGTCGTCATTGGGTATTGCGCAAGGACAGCCTTGATCTCGCCTTTGGGTCTCGTTAGCCCCAACTGAATGGCCATGTAGCCACCCGCAGAGTCGCCCGAAGCAAGGACACGATCATAGTCGAGCTCAGCCGAGATGTTCTGCGAAGCAAGGAATTTTTCGACTCCGCCGCCGTTGAACCAGGCCCAGAAGTCGGTGAGATCCTCGAGGATATCGTTGCCGGTGTGCTCGGGGGTAAGGCGGTAGTTGGGGAGCACAGTTATGGCGTTGTTGCGGTGAATGAAGGGGATGAACCATGCTGCAATCCATTTCGCGAAGAGGCAATCTCCGTAAACCTGGGGATATCAGCAAGATGGTCTTTCTTGTATGAGCCTGCGCCGCTTACCAGACCTCCACCGTGGAACTTGACGATCAGTGGGTGTTTCCCGGGCTTGAGGTCCTTGGGGACGAGGATTCCGACTTCGATATCGTGGTCTCCGATTTTCTTGAACGGAGTGCGGAAGACGTGGAAGCTGTCGAAGCGCGTCTCGCCTGTAGTATCGTCGTAGGGAGCCATGCAGAGCTGTCCGAGTTGGGTTGCCTTTTGAAGAGCAGAGGGACAGAGCTGTGTAAGAGAGATGTGTGCTCTAAGAGAACTGGCTGGTTAAGCTTAGAGTGAGAGACCATATGCTGCCCTCAGCCTTCTTATATACCTCCAACCTCGCACAAAGTATGTAAACTTTTAGACTAGAGCTTCGTATTTCCCAGCCAATACCTCGCGCGATCACCCGTCACTCGCTGATTGATTTGAAATCATCCGGACACGTCGCAGAATCCCTCAAGCCCGGCTCATCCACTTGCAACGCGGTCCCATGCTCGAGTGAGTGAGAGAGGAAATCCTCGTCCGTGCGTTTGATAGCTCTTGCCAAGGCTGGAGATTTTGGGACGTGCGCGCTTGCAGTAGCGTGCAGCTAATCGGTTGGAGGGGTATGATGCGTCACCGGGCTCGGCCCTGAATCTTCGGCCGTCGCATAGGCTGATCCAATATCGAAGTTTGCATGGTTTCTCTATGGAAGGAGAGGTACACAAACTTCCTTCCAACTGTGTTGACGGGCCGAGGAAGGCACTTCATTGTCGAGGCTGGCGCAGTTGGGACGACATGGAGTCTTATCTAGTGGGTAGTAGAGGTCTTTGTGCCGTTGCGTCTCTTCGCTGATGCTTCATGCAAATGCCGGTGACAATTATCTCGAAGCCATTGAATTTGATATGTTGAATGTGCACAGAGAGGACCGTGTTCTCAGACAAATCCCATCCTCACCTGAACTCTGCAGCGTCTATCGACTCCTCCGTTTTCTGCACGCGTCCCAAAATCGTATCCCACTTCTCCCACTCTCCCTCAGCCAGCTTGCCCTTAAGCGGAAGTCGTCCGCCTTCCATCGTACCCATTCCAAGCACCCGTTTAACAGCCTCTTTGATCCCAATGATACCACTCGACCCAATGAACTCCTCTCCCGCGCTCACGATATATTGCAGCTCCTGGATCTTCTTGAGATTCTCCTCAGTGATCGGCCGCTGCTCAGACAACTTCATGAGCAGCGATACCGTCTTAGGGTATATGCCGGCAAGTCCATCGATGACGCCCGCGGCGTTGAACAGCACTATCGGCCCCAATTGCTGGCCAAAGCCGCTATACACTCTGAACTTGTTGTGGTCGATCTCGGGGTCGAGCGAGACTTGGACGTGGTAGGAGACGTTGCCATGCGACATCTTGCAGCCGACGATGTTGGGATGTTGTGCGAGGACGCGGTACGTTTCGGGGGTAACCATAACGTTGTTCGTTACGCCGGGATAGTTGTATCTACTCGATTAGCACTCATCACGGCCAGATTGAGGCCCACACTCACATCAGAATGGGAATCGGTGACCGATCGGCTACGATCGTATACCACTCCCGTATATTCGCCTGGCTCGCCGCCGCTCCGAAGTACCCGGGTGCAAGCACAAGACCCCACTGCGCGCCCGCCTTCTTGAAGTCTTCCAGCCACTCTAGCACCTCATCTACGCTGTTGATTAGGACACCGGCCATGATAGGGTAGTCCTTGAACCCAGCATCGGTCAGTCCTTTGCGCACGCCCGAAACCATGTCGAAGCGTTCCTGCCGCGACATGTGAATCGCCTCGCCCGTTGAGCCGAGCAGTACAAGACCGCGGACGCCATTCCTAGCGAGGTGGATGGAGTGCGCGACCTGAGTTTCGACGTCGATATCGGGTTGGACGGACTTGGAAGCGGATGCTGGTTTGAAGAAGGTTGGGACAGGGACGAAGACGCCCGTTGGTGGTGATGAGGTCATCGTATGGCTCGTGCGTTGGGGTCCTTTCTACGCGCCGTGCGAACTGTCAAACCTCACGCTCTTCAACGTCAAAATTTTCGACTATGATCATGGACAGTGGCGGGACTCTTCGTCAGATATACAACGCGTAATGTTTGTGCCCTCGGGGTTATATGGCCCATTTCCCGAGACTAGAGCGCCGAAGGTGGAGCCCCAATTGCGACCCCGCGCCGGCCTCGGATTGCCTCAAAGGGAACTCTTTGAAGAAAGGGTCGTAGGCACGTCACGAGTTGCGACGAAAAGACGCGAAATGATGGCCAATGACACACTTACAGGCTTTTTATCGGCGCTGGCGCAAGCTAGGTGCTCCCCCTACACCCACCTAACACCTACGGTCGGTTGCTGTAGCAGTCCCATCGTCTTCTTACCATTTCGTCTACTTTCTCCCACGTTGTGAATTGCCTTATTTCCGCTGCTCATCCCGAATTTTTCCTCCAATTCTCAGCAATGGGCAAGATCGCGAAAATCGAATACTTCCGTGTCCCACCCAGATGGCTCTTCGTCAAGATTACAGATGAAGCGGGCAATTACGGTTGGGGAGAAGCTTCGCTAGAAGGCCATACACAGGCAGTGGAAGGGTGCCTAGACGCGTGGATTGATAGATATCTTGGGTTCGAAGCGGAGTATGCAAGCCCTCTTTGTCACACAATCTGACTTTCGGCTTTGCTCACAGGACAGCAGTGAGATCGAGCACATATGGCAAATGTGCTGGCGAACCAGCTTCTACCGCGGTGGACCAGTCTTCATGAGTGCCTTGGCCGGTATCGACATCGCTTTGTGGGATCTGAAAGCGAAGAAGCTGGGTGTGCCGATATATCAACTCCTCGGCGGCAAGGTGCGCGACAAGCTTAGGGTCTATGCATGGATCGGAGGCGACCGACCCTCAGATGTAAAAGAGCAAGCGTACGCATCTCCCCGATTTCTATTTAACCAAAATCCTAACCTTGGCTAGACAAGCCCGCAAAGCCCAAGGCTTCACTGCCGTCAAAATGAACGCCACCGAAGACATCGGCTGGCTCGATTCCCCCACAGCCCTCGAAGCCAGCGTCGAGCGCCTCAAAACCGTAAAAGCTCTCGGTATGGACGCCGGCATGGACTTCCACGGCCGCGTCCACAAGCCCATGGCCAAGCAGCTCGCGAAAGCCCTCGAGCCACACCATCCGCTATTCATCGAAGAACCTCTGCTGTCAGAGCACATCGGCGGCATAAAGGCCCTCTCTCAACTCACCACGTGCCCCATTGCGCTAGGCGAACGCCTCCACAGCCGCTGGGACGTCCGCCCCTTCCTCGAATCCCAGTGCGTTGATATTCTGCAACCGGACATCTCGCATTGCGGAGGTGTCTCCGAACTCAAGCGTATAGCAGCCATGTGCGAAGCTTATGACGTGGCCTTTGCGCCACACTGTCCGCTCGGTCCTATCGCGCTTGCGGCATGCATACAAGTGGATGCGACACTGTCTAATTTCGCCATTCAAGAGATGAGTCTGGGTATTCATTATAATGAAGGCGCGGATCTGATGAGTTACGTGGTGGATAAGGGAATTTGGAGAATAGATGGAGGGTATGTAGAACTCATGCCTGGGGTCGGACTTGGGATTGAGGTTGATGAGGATGCGGTGAGGAGGGCGAGTGTGGACGCGAAGGCTTGGGTTAGTCCTGGGTTTATTGGGCCAGGTAGAGAGGTTAGAGAATGGTGAATCATAATGTAGGTTTGTGGGCATGAACTGGAGTGGTAGTGCCGAGACTGCATCCTGGCCAGCTGTTGTCTTCCATCTGCCTAGGCGGGCATTGCATGTCGCTCAAGCTCACCACCACCACTCCCCACCCATTTAGGCAATGCATCTCTGCAAATACCAGACTGGGTAATTCCTCCCTGCCACTTCCTTGTCTTGTCTTAACAACCGAGCCCTCCGTGCACAACACCCGAGCGCATCCCCATGCACGACAACCAAAGCAGCAACCCACCTCACACCTCACCACTCACACCGCACCAATTCATAAAACGGCTCAAAGCCCAGACACAAGGTACAGGCCCCCGCTGTCATACCACGTGCATTATACGCCTGAAACGCGCTCGCATGACAGCCTGAACCCAGTGTCGGAGGATGAAACAGCAGCGCCTAAGGCAGGCGTACCATGCTACCCGATGAAGGTTATCGAGCCCAGGCGGGCGTAACAGCGGATAGGTATTTGGAAGGATTGAAACGCTAGCTACGTAGACTGCGGACGTAGACATGGGATTTTGAATGTTGGGTGGTGGGGTTTGGGGCTGGGTATTTGTAGGAGAACGCGAGGGGGTCATGGGATGACGCGGCTGCGATCGTGTACACAGCAAGAGGTCGAAAGCATTCCTACGTATGGTATCAAAAGTCCAAACCTCGTCGGCGTTCTCGTGCCGCCACGAGTCTGCGTCCGGATGTGGTCGCCCTAACCTGGGTTTGGGCATCGGAAAGAGCGGGAGAACGCTCCGTCTCTATCCGCCTGTTTCGCTCTTCATGCGCTCTCCACGGAAGTGCGGAGGCTCAACCTCCGCCGTCCATCATAAAATTCTTCGCATCGTGATATTGCTATGCGTCTTGAGATTCCGCATTATCCGCATTATCCGCATCTCACCAGCCCACCGAAATTCCAAAAACGGCAATAGCCGCTACCAGCACCACGTCCAGACTCCGCATGTTCCTGCTCTTGAAACCGGCACCGACTTGTCCTTGGGCGGTGCCTTGACCTTGTCCTATGCCTTGGTTCCCACTTCCATTTCCATTGCCGTTGCTATTGCTGCTCGAACTCCCCGGACCTCCGACTTGCCCACCGTCGCTCCTTGCCGTAGTCTGAATAGCAAGATCTTGAAACGGTTGACCGGGAGGATTATTCACGCTCTGCACCAGCTCCGCAAAGTCCATCATTGGGTTCTCGATCAGAGCGCAGTTCATACGGCCGCCATTCGCGCTCAGCGGGCCTGGCGGTGGTTTCGTAAGCAGCTGACCTGCACCTGGGAACTGCTGAATTCCATTCGTAACGGATATCGGAAGATTGAAGATGCTGTACCGATCGTCGCCGTTGAGTCGGAAGTTTTGATGGATGGAGATGTTGTAGTCGCCGCGGGCTGTTGTGTTGAACTCGTCGTTGCCTTCGCCGACGAGGCAGTCGGGCCATTCGAAATTGATGTGTTTGACTGTTTGGCCGGATTCCTGGTTCATAATGTTTGCGAAGGGAGGCGTCGTTGTTGTGATGTTGGATATTGTGAAGTTCTTTTGCAACGTGTTGCTGGTCAGGAAGAGGGTAAAGTTGAAGACTTGGGTGAGGGGGTCATCGATATTCTTTGGGGGGACAGGGAGTTTGCCGTCGCCGGAGACGTCGATGGCGATGTGGAGGAAGTCGCCGCCCATGGGCGTGAAGGGTTGAGGCTGCGCTGATCAGCGGACTTCTCATCGTCTGTTGATTTAAAGACTTACAGCTAGTATTATTCCCAGGCCCGGTGTGAACACGCGTCCATTCACGATGTTGAATGCGCTCGTATCGGGACCATTGTTGTTGTTGTTGTTATTGTTATTATTGTTGTTGTTCCCATTCCCGTTCTGTCGTGGCAAGACTCTCCGAATCCGGTATTGGTTCCCCCAATGCCCTAACATTTGCGCACTCGCACCACCGCATATTAAAGAAATAAAAAGAAGAATTCGGATTAAAGGCGATATCGTGATCATTGCTCAACAACGATGGCACATCTTCTCGCGCCAGCGAGGATTCAGAAAGGCAAGAGCGACGACGCAACGAAGAGAAGATGCGGAGCGAAAGAGGGGTAGACTCGAGCAGACCAGCAGCCAAAAAGCAGGAAATCATGCCATCATGAAGGTGTTTCGCCCGTGCCGGCTGCTGGCTGCCCAGATCGTCCGCATGGTATAGACAGGGATGCATGACTGCCTGCGCAGGCATTGCATGTCGTAAGATTGGCCAAGGCGGTTGTCATGTGAGCTCGGGCGGCCAGATGCCTTCATTAGTTAGGTATATCCCGGATGTTAACTATGATGGGGTCGATGAGACGTGCGGTGTAAGAGGAGTCGGCGGTCACGGTTCCGTGCCTGAGGTTACGAACATCCGGAGGTGAGGTGTGCTAAGCGAGAACGGTTAGCCTACCTGAAGTACATACTCATCCAGATGCTACTGCCTGAAGCTTCGCGCACAGGAGTGGTTGCACATTGAAGCCAGTCCTGCGACGTCTAAATTTTAGTTCTTGGAGTAATGCGTATATTCCCGTCGAGTCGTGTAGAATCTGTTGAATGATGGGGCACCGTTACCCAAACCCTACCAAACCGTGCAGCGAAAGCGCAAGTAGCACGTTCCGGAAGCATGTGCCTTTTAGGCACCTGAACTCGGAGACAGGCTGACGGCGATATCGGAACTGCATTCAATGACTTTCCTAGACCTGCTCAAAATGGTATAATTTTGACAGATGCCCAATATATCCTGTTAACACAGGAAATTGTGTACAGGTAGGTCGGCTCCGGGTTTCTACTATCCACGTGCATCACATGTGAACTTATTGATACCTGAGGCAGTATTGGTACGCTATGCACTGCTAATCTGCGCTATCGGGACTGTGTTCAATGGATTTGTGCAAAACCTTCTCTACTGGGTAAGAAGTCTTCTCATGTTCTGGGGTAGCATGGTGAGTCAAATTTGCCACGTTCCGGGTGGGCTGTGCAAGTTGGGGATGGTTTCGCGATCCCAAAACCAGAACAAAGCTGCCCACTGAAAAGGCAATAATCTGCGTATACATAAATGCAAGTGGTGATACCGCTCTCTTGCGGCCCTCGAGCGTGCCCCGCAGTTGTACCTACAGGCAATAGACAAATGTTTCAAGTGACGTCAGAAAGCAAAAAGATTTTTTTTAAATTAACCGCAGGATTGATATTCAGGTCGTTTTCACGTGGCTGAAATTCCTGAGCGGGAACCTGAGTACTTTTTGCCAATGATGTCGAGTTCCATCATCCAAAGGTCTTCCGAACCGTGGATGTGGTTGGTAACAAACCAATCGCTAACAAAAGAATGCTTGCGATTGTTCGCCTGTGCCGAGGCGTCGGGGCAGCGTTCGACGCTTTTCAACATACTTCCTCAAGTTGGAAAGAAGAAAGCTCGATTGCGCATGTGCGATCCGTTCTGGCATCCATTGTCTCCATGTGTGTTGGTGCCATGTTCAATGTCCTCCGACACGGGGACTTGAAGGGCACCAGATTAACAGTTTGAAAAGGATGTTCGCCTATTCGTCGATATCGGGACACAGCAATCAACGGGTTTTAAAGCATTACTCGATTCGGAAGGGGCGAGCTATTCTAGTGCGCGTTTCTTTCTGCCGCCAAGCGTCTCGATTTATGTCATTCCATGGGCGAAAATTGCTGGCTGGCGGTAACTCGGTTCGAGGTCTGACATGGCAGCCGAGAAAAGCTACCTTCGCTTGATCGTTGAACATCGCCGTTTAAATCGACGTTCATGCAGAGCATCTCGATCGCCCTCTCCAGAAGTATTGTGCAAAGTCAGACGTAGTATTCGCGACTACTTCGTGTAGACCAAAGTATAAATGGCGTTGCCAAATACAGCTGTTGGCCAAACCCACGCTTCCGCCCATTTCCACTCAACTTAGACATAGCCGACATCGCCGTTCGTCGTGGCCAAGACTCAAGGAACCAGCGCCTGGGACCGAGGTGTAGAACAGCGCACCAATAGATCAGAATCAAGAGCGCAATGTCTTCATCCTTGGATACGAGAACAAGGAATTCTTTGGGCACATTACCAGGCCAACGAATGTAGTGCCTCCAAGTCCGGGGATAGCTACCACAATCAAACACCCATCCTCGGAAAGCTTCGAACGCGTGTCGGTAAACGAGCTCGGGGCTGTTTGTGTTGGGTGAAAACCTGACGATAGCCTCCAGATCTACGATCGTGGCCTCGATCTGGGGACCGAGAGGTCTGGATGAACTCGCAGCGCGTTGTTGAATCAATGGCCACAAATCGCTACGTCGCAGGAAAGGTGCAACGCTGGTCGCAAGGTCCATACTCATCCGTAGAACGTAGATGATTTCGAGGTAGCTGAAAGTATGCTCAGGACAAGATTGCTGAACGGCAAAGTGAAAGATCAGGAGGGAGACGCCAAACATCAGGGCCGCGAACCAATACGTGCTACTGACGGCGGGGGTCAATCTTCGAAAGAGCTCCGACGCGGCGAGGTGATGACGGTATGCCGAGAAGAGAGCCAGCGAGCCGTTGCGAGTAGTGATTGATCCATCATAGAGCAAGCGTATTGAAGACAGGCAATGGTCAAGGTGTGGAAATGAGGACATATGCTCAGCCAAGGCCCCGGCCCAGAGTGCCTTCTCATGCGAAAAGAGTTGGTAAGTCTATGGTGCCTCTGGGAGAAATGATCTCGGGAAGACGTTATAGGATGGAGCTGTGGTGCTGATTATGTGCAATCTCTGGCTCTTATATTCGATACGCGAGCTAGATTGACATGTAGGATTAGGCGGTACCACTTGGCCGATATGATTCAACGACTCAGTAGAAGATGATTTGAAAGATCGGTATTCGTAAATTTCGTTTTGCCTGCGATAGTTGGTGTAGGTAGGTGCTTGCATACTGCACTGAAGGCGTGATTGGCAGGGGGATAAACGAATCAGCAGATTGTCTATAGTGTTACCTTCACTCGTCGCTGTTTGCACCGAACGCATCCATTCCGACTCTTCTGATGAAATGCTCTCGAACCTTCGTGTTGATGCATCATTTTAGGCATTCTGTAGTCTTTGAGCCCTGCGTGTTTTCATCGGTCGCAGTTTCGCAAGAGACGAGCGGTAGGCAGCTTTCTTAACGTGGACGGCGGCCTCTGAATCCTGCCTCGACGCGAAAAGAACCATCATGTCGATCACAATGTTGGCTCAAGTTCGAGTCACGCAGACGTTGTGACGGTGATGGAACGATGAGGGAGGAGGTCGATCTTGCCGACGCGATGCAACTAGACTGGAACTGGATTAGTGTACGAGAAACCTTGTGAGGAATCCTGGATCGTCCTTCTCACGCTCTCATCTTCAGAAATTTAGAGTTGTGTTAGTGATTTCAAATCCCTAATGGAGCTTTCGGAGGGCACATATAGTGGTGCTAAAGGTGAGGATTCCTGTGAGATTTTTGAGTATATGACAAGAAGCATGAAGTTTAGTGTACGAAGGTACGGACCATGCCTCAATCTATAAGTAGTGAGGAGCTGTTCGTCCATATCATTCAATTGAACAATTGAACTATCTGTATTCCTCTGAAGCTTTTTCTCACCATGCGATTCGAATCTCCGCTCGAACTTTCTGCGATCTTGTCCTTCACCAACGCGTGTTTCCATCACGACTCTTTTGGGGAGCCTAGCAACTATGTCCGCCGCTCCATTCCATCTCCTTTAGAAAAGACAGCAATCATGAATGTCCGCGTATTCGACGGCGACTTCATGAGTGCTCCACGCACGGTCTTCATTGAGGACGACCGTATCTCCGCAAGCCCACAGGGAGTGAACCATACCATCGACGGCACTGGACGCTTCTTGGTTCCCGGATTTATCGATAGCCATCTGCATCTTCGCAAGATTACAGATCTCGAAACTCTCAGCTCTTATGGCGTGACAACGGCCCTCCAGATAAGCTGTCAAAACTATACCGCATATGACAAGCTCAGGGGCCACGATGGCCTCACCGACTTCTACACAGCCGCACTTCAAGCGTGGGGCGCAAACGGGATCCACGCAGAGAACGCGGTCCGAAGAGGCGACCCTACCACGCGGGGCATCCTCGTGGATATCAAGAGACACGGCCAATTGGTCACGCCTACAATCGCGGTTCATCAAAGATGAGCGATCCGGCGATCTTGATGTACAAATTGCAAGACGGACTTAGGCAGCGCATCTCTTAGCAACGTATACGCAACCGTTCACACAATGTACAAAGCGGGTGTACCGACCCTAGCTAGAACGGACGCAGTGGGACAGGTTGCTGCGAACGTCTCGCACCCCTTCGGCAGCAGCTTGCACCAGGAGTTGCAGAATCTTGTCTACATTGGGATGATTCCAGCGGAGGCTATGGATGCTGCGACACGGGTTCCGGCCATGTTCCATCGTTTGAACGATCGGGGCTTCATTGCTCCTGGGATGCGCGCCGATTTGCTTCTCTTGAACAGCAACCCTTTGGTCAACATTTCAAATACGCTAGATATTGAGAGAGTTTGGATTGGTGGGCGTCAGTATCCCAGTGTTACTGGACAAGCGAAAGTGTAAGCGGAAGGCGGCACCTGAGGCCTGAGAGCTCCGACATACAGGGATTCACGGCCCAAAGGCTGCGAAATACTGACGATAGAAAGGCGAACTTCGGTGAGATGGCGATATTGGAACAGTGTTGAACGGATTGCTGTAACTGATCTATTAGGAATGTAGTGTAGTGATTCAAATTTTC
>MU005629.1:46206-63802 GCA_010405425.1 Lentithecium fluviatile CBS 122367 | reverse complement strand
AAAAGAAAAAAAAATGGGGGACCACATAAGTACAAAATACAAAAGAGGTGTCATTAGAATAAATCCGCGGTTTTATCGCTTTTAGATCCACTGTTCGACGATGTTGGGCGGTAGTGAAGACAATAGTACCGCAAGCTCTATTAGGAACGTGGGAAGGAATAAGGGTCGCGAAATCGGAGGCGTAGAGCGGAGAGATATTTTCTTTGTGTGTCGTCTCGCAAATGCTGAGGTTGGCCCACTTTCACTGGCGGATGGAATGCTTTCTTGACGTTCCGTATAACTCCTGATCAGTTCCAACTGGGTCGTTAGGAATATCGTATCAATGTCCCATCAGCTCGCTAAGTCACTTTCTTCTTGCGCATCAATTCCAATCATTTTCCTAATTTCTTGAAGGCTAAACTGGCACTCTGTTATTATCGCGTTTGGCGCTGAAGCCGCCTTACTCATTTCTGGTTCCATCGGCTGAGGCGAAGCCGACGGCTTTGTTGAGGTCACTAACAGCGTGCCTGGCGCATCTAGACGGTTCCCGGTACCATAAGGAGTTGAAAATGACGCCAGCTCCCGGCTCGAGTTAGCGTAACTGTGCCGGGTTCTTTCGCACATGCAACCGGATGGTCTAGACAATAGATCTAAGGCTAATGTGGGACGAGAAGACTTCATTGAACATTCCCACAGGTTATCCGTCAGAAGGATTGAGTTCTTAAACAGAGGCTGGGGGAAGGGGCGACGCGCAGTCTATATCAGTGCAAAAGTCTGTTTGGTTCCTTCCGTCAGTTATTGTCCAACAGCTACTCCACCTTTGCAATTGGCGCCTCATTCCCTCGGTGCAGCTACAGATGCATCTCTCTCTTAACGAATAGTTCATCCCGGACCAACCCCCAAGCGCGCTCACCGGGTGTTGAGAGGGTCGCGCAGGACGGTTTTCCAGGACGCCTCCAGACTACCACACAAAGGCTCGGCCGAGCGATATTTGAATCTGTACAAGGATTAGCTAGCAACAAGAGACTATGGAACGAATGCGATCCAGGTGTGGGCGTGTCAATTTATAACGATCGCCGTGAAGTCACCCGGAGTCTAGGGCAAGTAAGAGAAGGGTGACGGTATGTCTGCAATATTGCGTTTCCGTGAATTTAAGATATTTGTTATTGAGATTGCTGAGTATACACGACGCTGAATCCACTATTTCCGATCGTGGGTCCGATTTGCATATATTCGTGCCTCCCGTGTAGTGTCTGCGGTGCGTTTGTGTGTTGTCCCACCCTGCTTTGCTCCCATGAAACCTCCGCATTCCAGTGCATCTCTACAATGGTTGGTTTTTGTCGTCGATTTCCCTCTTGCCCTCGATTTCCTTAATGAGGTCTCTCGCAATCTCGTCTCCTTTTGCTCGCAATCTCGGATAATCCTTTTTGATGCGATTCTGGACAAGAGCGCCATGTTTGACGAGGTCCATTGTCGATTGGGAGAAATCTTCCGAGGTCAAATCGAAGAAGTCCACCTCAAGTAGTCGCGGCATGTCGAGCATGATTTCAAATTTCTCCAACCAGCTAGGACTTTTGGTTTTGTACCTCTCCGCAGCCAGGAGAATACTCCAATGGAGCGGGTTTATGTAAGGCGTCAAACAAACCGATTCCATTACGAGAACCTCGAGAACACTGCCGTTTCGAGCGAGAAAAGACCGGAAGTCGCTGTCCTCAGCGAAGCAAGAGCTCAATTTCAAGACTCGGAGGTTTGGAAAGCGGTGATGCCAGAAGTTGAAGCCGATGTTTTGCTCAAGGCATATATCCAAAGAAACAAGGTTCTCGCAGCCTTTCAAAAAACACCACGTCCAAGGGGAGCAGGAGGGCGAGTTATTAGCGCGCTTCAGCGATCCATTTAATCGGACTGTCCCAATTCGATTGCTCAAAGCTTGCCAGTCCGGACAGTAGAGATCAAATGGTACGCCATATCCACTATGTCCAGGTGGTGTGAGACTATTCAGGCACACTTCAAGCGTCCAACCTTTCCGATATTCAATACCACGGAGTGCTTTCAGGACAGTGGGGACATGCCCAAGCCAATGGTAATGCCCGCTCCTCCTGTCGGCGAGTGGAAGCCAACGATCGAAATGAGCAAATGCTTTCTGGGGATAGCCCCAGCCGATCTGGCGAAGGATGCTAGCGGATCCATAGCTCGTCGTCCATTCGCGCTCGTTGAGCTCGTTTCCTTCTTGCGGAAAGCAATCCAGGCGGACGCGCTCTAGGTTCGGCAACCTCTTTAAAGCCGCCTCAATTATGCGCTTGGCTAGGCCGTCGATATTGTCGAAATCGTTTTGCTCTCGCACCAACTTCAGGTGAGCGAGTTCTTGTTCCTTCCATACCTTTCTGTCGATGTACCATCGAGGGTTGGGGTGAGGATTGATGAGTTCAGGCCCGAATGCGACTTCTCGGACATAGCCTCGCAGGCTGATACACCCCGCAATCCTCAATAGAACGAAAAGACTATGCTTGGATAGCATATGTTTGCGAGTCTTGAAATAGCGATCCACAAAGGCGAGGTATGTCGCTGCAGCCATCTGTCGGCTCATGAGGCGCAGGTTGAAGAATTCGGTCGAGCTGATAATGTACTCTTCTTCATGCGATACAGATTGGGACGCGTCTTTTATTTTGGCTAACATTATCATACACATGATCTCGTTGGGCATGCCGCTCAAAGTAGGCGTCGTCGGCGGGGTCCATGCCATGGCGGCAAATGGTTCGTGGCGACTGATTCGGGGTAAGAAATCGCACTTTAATTCCGATGAAGAGACGTAGTCCTACTTACTTTGGAAGGCAGCTATTCGTTCTGGACCGAGTCACTGCTGTCGGCGCGATCAAGGAGGCGTTGGCGGGCGGCTGCTACGCAATGGGTATAATGCTCACGGTTGGGCAAGGGATTCCGCGCCGAAAAGGCGGTAAGCAGTCCTTCCCTAAATACTACACTAATTCTTGAATATTTATTAACAACGGTACTGCAGGTAAAATCCCGCGCATAACACCAGTTCACCTGGCACCGAACCATAGTCTACCAGGACAATTCAGGGCGACCGCTTCGACTGCTGCTTGGGCAGGAGTGAGAGAATAATATAGGGCTTTTCGTGATGCGATTTCAAAGAGGCTGAGACGTTCGAGATGGAAGCCCGTACGTTGTGGGAGACTGCAAAGTGTGGTAGCGAGCAACCAAAGTGGACAGCCCACATATAAATTCGATGCTGACGACCATCACAGTTTTTCACAATAAATATTAAACGAAAAACTAAGACATTAATGAGCTACTCGCACCGTACAAGGCGCTCGGAGCTACTAAAACCGAATAACGGAATAAGGCATTAGGCAAGACTCAATCGAGGGGTCGCGGCAAGACCGGGAGCAAGCTTCACTGGATCTACGAACTTGACAGAGTGGCGGTAGATCACTGGAGAAGCTCTTCTGCTATGCGACTTATCCCACACTGACTCTTTCGGCTTTTGACGTGAGATCATGGACGGGATCTTGTTCCAAAGTGAGAGGTCTGGAAGAGACTCATCATCGCTGTCAATGACTAAACTATCGAAGTCAAGGTCAGCAAAGGCTTTTCTTCGTTGCGTGTCAGAGGAGACTTTGGATGCTACTTCCCAATGAGAACGGATCGCCATTTCCCGCTGCTCAGCGCCCAACGAGCCGTGGATGCTTCCATAAGCGTCTGAGAACTTAACGGTAAGATCATCGTGTGCAACCGACAGAAGCTCCGCCGTGGAATTTTCTCGCTTGTGTTCTTTCTCACTGCAGTCTGGCGTCTGCGTCGTGGCTTTAGCTGTGCTCCGTTTAATAGAAGACTACCAGGACCTAGACAATTGCTTAGTAGTGGGCTTGATCTAGGTCTTCTTCCCATACACATCCAGAACAAGATCCTCAAGATGGATCTACATCAAGCCCCGATCGTACTGAAGTGCAAAATCATACAATAGGTAGCCCCTTCGCCGTCTACTTGGACATCGTTGATGTCGTACTCGAAAGGATCCTCACCCGACCTCGTCTCCGCAACCACTCAGAAAACTCAAGCTGTGCTTGATCCTGTCGACCACGCCGAGTGTTGAAGTACTCTACGAGAGTCGCTGTGGGGATCTTGCTATCCATCGGGAACTGTTCCTTGAGTGCCTTGGCGAATCGCTGAATGGCTTTGTCGGTGAAGCGCTTCACGATGTCGGCCCCGAACATACGGAAGAACGTCAACTCAGCGGTGTTCTTCGTCGCGAAACCTATGTGGAAACGCTTGTCGATGCGGCCGGAGCGACTGAAAGGAATAGTAAGCCTACGCGATGCGTCCACCGATAGCAAAAGCGGAAGCACGAATCAGAACTCCGCAAATGCGAGATCTGGTTATACTATAACATGGTCTCCGATGCGGCAGCCTTGTACCATAGATGCATGTAATTCCCTATGGCCTGAAAGGGTTCCGCGCTATTGTACAGATGTAGATTTCGTCGCCGCGCGAAATCGGAGTATCGTGAACACGTACCATATATAGTGTGGGCAGAGCGAGATCAGTGGAAAAGGCATGATATTGTGCTACGGGAGAAAGGCGCAATATATAGGTGGGGGAGAAAAGGCAGTGCAGGCGCTAGGCCCAGATAGATAATCGGTGATAGTGCGTGGAGGGAGTCATGTAGGAGATGGTGGCCCTAGGGCACCGACACATAATTTCTTGAGAGTGCTTCAGATGAATCATATAATAGACGGCGTGCGACCACACCGGTTCTCATTACCGAGCGCGAATTCCTCGTGCAGATTTGAACTCGGTATTTTTCTGGATTGCTGTTGTCGGACTGAATTCCGGTACAGAAATGCACGTACCGAAGGTGCATGGTCCTGGTGTACCTCACAGCTAAATTTCAAGAATTTATATGCCAGAAAACGTTCATGTCGAATACAGCTTTTTCGCAAAAGCCATGATTTCGCAACGCCGGAAGCACGTATAAAAGCCACACTCCTCCCCAGCACCAGTCACATTATTCTCTAAAGTTCTCACACCCACCAAGACCTTTCGCAAAAAGCGCTTTCCCAAGTCTAATACTACCAAAATCGAAGGTAAAACCACCCACCATGCCAAACCACTACGAGACCGTCGGCCTCGAGCCAGGCTGCACCGACTACGACATCCGCCGCGCCTTCCGCACAACCTCCCTTCAGAACCGCCCCGATAAAGACTCGTCGGTCTCGGCCTGACCAGCAGGGAACTTGCTGAACACACAAAGTAATTTGTCGCTGCCAGCCATGCATACGAAATCCTTTCCGACCCTGCTTTGAAAAAGAAATGCGATAGGGAGACCGAGAACAAAGAAAAGCCTTGGGAGAAGGACGCAGATTTTTGGGAGAACTGGGAGACTGACAACCTGAATGCGGATCTGAGTGCTGAGCCAGAAGAGGGAGACGAGTGGGAAGGAGGACGAGGACAATCAGCCGCATGATTACGACGAGAAGAAGGCGTCGCACAGGCGCATCTTCGAAAGTACTCTCAACGGCATCACTTTGTGTATCGACGGCATACTGTGGTACCGGGCTGAGGGCTGGGATGTGCAGATCCAACTGGATCTGTTCTTTGCTGACATCGTGGGCGGCGAGATTGACAGCTTCTCTGGCTCGGAAAAGGAGCTGCATCTTTACGTCGAGATCTAGCGCTATGAGGGGGAGTCGAAGAAGAGTTCGAGGCAAGAGAACAGAAAAGGCAAAGGTGCCTTATCGCTGTTCTTCAGGCATACCCCTCAAAATCGCAAGGTTATGAGCATGACGAGCGAGATGTGCATGGCGGAGCACGGCGCAGAGCAGCTATACATCGTCATCGAGCTGTACCGACCGCACAGGTGCTTGAACGGTCGCGACTGGCTCGAGCTCTCGGACTTGGATACCGAGACGCAGATGCAGTTCTCGTTGACCGGAGGAGATCTGAATAACTTCGAAGTCAAAGGTATCAAGACAAAGAACAGACCGAAGATGCTCGGAAGCTACAGCCCGATGAGACCGCAGGTACTCAGGGACTTGTTGCGCGAGCGCGTGCCTCTAGACGCTCAAGGGCTATAGCAGCTACGTCACCTCGGTCGCCTTCTCGCCCGACTCGACACGGCTGGCGTCTGGGTCCTACGACAACACAGTCTATCAAGGCCTAGGCATGAGTTCGGGTCGTACATGGATAAGCTACGGTTCGGAGAACATCTTATGGCTACCATCAGAATATCGGCCGTCACGTTTCATAGTATCTAAGAATAGGATTGGTATTGGTACCAGCCATGGGAGGGTATGGATATGTAATGTGGAGCATAGCAAGCTAAATGCGTCCTAAGGCGTTAGGACTAATGAAACTGGATTTCTTTCCTATCATATATATTTATTATTCCCTCTGTTTCATAGAGGGCCGGGGATCAGTATGAATATATAGCTTGTAAATTTGCCACATCGAAGGTTCGAGAATGTTCTACTATACATAGAAGCACATGATCAATATTCGCCACTTCAGCCTCGTTAAGCCGACGAACTCCTCCGATGACGCTAGCAGGGAGGACGGCCGACCCGCACTGGCACAGATCTTGTGCGGTAGCGATTTCTATAGACAGTTCTAGAGAATTAAGTTAGCGACTAGAACTATGGCTAAAGTTAAGTTAAGCCGCTAGGACTATATAGCTAGTAGCCTGTATGCATGGCTTCGCACAGCTATAGGCCAAGCTTATAACTAAGTAAATTACAGAGTGCTAGTTACGTAAGATGTGCCAAATCGTATCGCACTAGCCTATATTAATAATTACTCTAATAAAGGTTACTAACACGCGTAGCGACCTTGTGTAAATCTCTATGCAAGAACAGCTACTATACAGATAGTGGCTCTAAAACACTATAGTAACGTTTGCTAGCTTAGATAGAACTATTCTATAACTTTTAGTAGCCGCAAGAGCGTAATAATAGTGCTATAGCGGGAGAAGTATGTTTCGTGATAAAAGGAGGCTCTCTACAAATTAGGCGCGGCAACGACGACGCGATAGTAATTTTAGAAGAAAAGGTGCCCGTATGTGTAGGATCACCTGTAGTACAGGTGTAATGCGAAAATATAATGTGTGTAAAGCTTAAATAGTGCGAAGTCAAAGTACCCCTTACATTTTGCGGCACGGTGGGTTTGTGCAACCTAGGGATGGACGTTACTTCATCGATTTCGTAGAAAATGGAAATTCCTAAAAGAAAATATCCTCACCCATTGGTCACACGAAATTGCAGAGCATAATTAAAACGATGCGAAATCCAAATCCAATGCCTAAATCCACTGGCAGTGAAAGTGCAGCGCGGGATAAATCGAATCGCACTATCCTCCATCCAGCTAGCTCCATCCGCACGTCGCAGAAACAGATCAAACCTTCCGTATTAGGCAAGCCATCGAAGACTGCGCGTTTAAGCTTAATTGATGGTGCGGGGTGGCGAAAGGGTCGTGCGTCGGGGGCCAAAAACACCTCAAATATCATCTTCGTCCACAGGAAGTCGGAGGGGACTTTTGGATGTGCGGACTGAACGGCGCGCGGAGAGAAAGTGTTTCGCGGTCTTGGCGGGTCTCACGAGGAGCGTGAATGGGTTGCGGTCGTTCTGCGTAAGGTCCCTTCCTTAGTCTGTATGCTTCCATTCATGCATCTCCTTCCCTGTCAAGCTCATCTTCTCGAGCATATTGTTTCCTCAACTCTTTGAGTCACGCCTTGAAACCCTCCTTACTTTGTGCAGACGCACCTTTGCTATCTTACCAAGGCTTCCTCGGCACATGGATGAACCTACGGTCAGCGGTACACCAGGGGATCTTGGCAGTGACGTTTACTTTGGTTTTTTGTTGTTGTTTCTCGAATGCCTTCAGTTATTCCAGCAAGAATGTCAACTCCTCATCTTTGCCACTAACGTCTGGTGCCTTGTTTTCTAAGATTTCGGCGGTTGGTGGCAAGTGTCTTGATGACAAGTATCGTGCCCTTACATTCAGGCTCCCTGCAATCTTCATCAGTGTTGTAATTTCCAATTGGGACACATGGGCGCGCGCGAAGCACTGTCAAGGTTGGGGAAATACTTGCATGTAGAGAGCACATCCCCAAGTCCCGTCGTCATCATTCAGCTTATGCAGCTGTACCGAACCAGTGCGGTCTCGGCTAAAAGTCAAGAGTTAGCTAGTGTCTTCCTGTAGGTGGAGTGATTTGACTTACTTGATGTTAGCGCATCGGGCATGCTTCCTTTCCGAAAGCACGTCTTCTGGGTCGCGGAGGGCGTAGCTCCAGTGGCCATTGAAACAGATCTTAGACCATAACATGATCTAAATGAGAGGGGGGTGTTTTTTTGTCCGGAGGCCGAGAAAGAGCGCGTCAGGAGACTTGAAAACAAACCTAATGGGGAGGGCTTACCGCG
This sequence comes from Lentithecium fluviatile CBS 122367, assembly GCA_010405425.1. Classification (NCBI taxonomy): domain Eukaryota; kingdom Fungi; phylum Ascomycota; class Dothideomycetes; order Pleosporales; family Lentitheciaceae; genus Lentithecium; species Lentithecium fluviatile. The sequence continues at coordinate 55,394 of MU005629.1, read as the reverse complement.
GCGCCGCAAAGTTTGCGGCTTTGGTCACAGTTGGCATTCTCGCCACGAGAAATGAGCGTGCCGTCGGATGGAGGAGATGAATCGGGTAAGACTAGGGCGGCGGTCGTGGCTGTGGAAGCCGCGAGGCCGATGATAAGGTTTCGGAATAGCATTTTGCACTGTGTTGTTTGTCTTGAATCTGAAGTGATTTCGAATGAAAGTAGCTGATATGTCCTAGATAGCAAGACATGTCTCGAAGGGCCAGTATATATAGGGAATTTTTGTGTGGAAAGTGAGCAGTGAGCGGGTGTGGCTGAGGTATCTGGATGGCAAAGTGTTTGATTAGGAACACAAAGCATTGTATGGAGAGGTGGGACGTTAGTATTGTTCTTAAATTAGACAAATTACTATTGTATTGACGTATGTGATCACCGTGGGAACAAAGAAAGTCGGTCAGTCTTCTCGTGCATAGGGCGTGGGGATGGTGCTGAACAAGGCTTCGACACGTCATTTGCACAAGCGCACGAGAATAATCTGCCGCCACGGTTGCAACATCACGCCTGGTGACAAGGCATATTGTGTAAGATGAAATTTGACTATTCCAAGGAGCGCAATGGATTTGCATACATGCCCGTGCTGTACAGGCTGCTTTCAAACCAGAAAGGGAATTTTCAATCATACTCGGTCCCAGTGTTTCCATTGCGCCCAACATAAGCCTTACAATTTACCGCCGTGCATTTCCCCAACTCTTCGAAAGATGTCCGGTTTCCCTGTCATGTCGGTATGCCATATCAGTCTGTCAACCCAGCTTTCCCTCACCCAGAACTTAACTGTGTGAAACGGAGGGAAAGGATATGGAAACATGCCTCGGCACACTTCACGATCTCGATCGGCTACCCAGCAGAATGTATCGCCATCTAGAGGCTCCAGGTCGTACGAAGTCTTGAATGAGCCCTCGATTGTGATGCGGAGGCCAGTAGTTGTTGGAGTGACGACGAGAACGAAGTTGCCAGCGCGGTTGCTATATTTACCGGCGTAAAGGGGCAAAGGAACTGAAGGGCGGACAGACGAGCGTTTGTTGTTAAGGTATTTGTTCACTTTTTCGTACCAGGCGATTTGACTTGTCGTGGCCAACTTTCCCAGAGCCATAAGATTGTCGGGTTTTCTCTCACCGAGCAGCACGCCAAGTGCTATCTGGGCAGCAAAATCAGTCGGATCGAACAACGGAGTCGAATTCGTCAAACAAATGACACCGCTTTGAGTTTCAGGTACAAGAATGTAGCTCCCGAAGGCTCCTGGAAGATTACCGGAATGATGGAAGACCTCAGTGCCCGCATTGTTCACCCCGAAGAAAGGGATCTTCGGCCCAACAAGCTGAGCGTTAAGACTTGCGCAGCTGAGCACGCCAGGGAGCTTCGTGCGGTATATGCCCATGCAGTACGAGGAAGGAGACTCTTCCTTGACCTGTATTTGTGGTTCGAGAATATGCCGGAGTTGTTGGAATGGACTTTTAGGTGTAGTGTCCACTTTGTGCTCCTTCTGGTAGGTATATGCCGAAACGAAGGCGCTGAAGAAACGGAGCATTTCGGTAATAGTGCTTTTCGCTCCCAAACAAGCACTGAGCCCGGTAGACGAATCCAAAGAGTTCATCGGTATTTTTGATGCTGTTCCATCATTCCGAACGGCATGCGACAGAGCGGAGTTGTGCGTCTTCGCTGGTGTATCGAACGTTGTATTCTTGAGACCCAATGGACCAAATAAAAGTTCATTGACCACCTCCCCGAATGGCTTTCCCGTGGCTTGCTCCACAATGGCATGAATGAGGAAGTAGTTCCAGTTTGAGTAGTTGAATGATGTCCGAAAGGGTGCAATGGTCCTCAGATAACTTGCCTGCTGAACCAGTTGCGCGGTGTTCAAGAGAGATTCACCCTCCATTTGGCCCCACCAAAAGGTTGCCTGTGACAAGCCCGTCCTGTGACATGCGAGATCGCGAAGCGTTGCTTGGTTTCCAAAGTCATCGTCTGCACGTATAAATGCCTGCAGGTAGTGATGAAAGGGCGTGTCCCAGTCCAGCACGCCGTCCGCGACTAGGCATGCGACAGCGCAGGTACTGATGCACTTCGAAACAGAGGCGAGAAAATAGACCGTGTCATCGTTTGGGGGATCGGGGAACTCAATATTTCGACGACCAAAGTGTCTAGTGTAAATGATTCGACCGTGATGGAATACGCCGATTGAGAGTGCGACAGCACCGCTCGAGCGACGCAGGTCTTCAATCGCAGGTACCTCGGCCTCCAACTGTGCGAAGATCTTGGAGTCCATCCTTTGACAAGACAGGTAGATAGAAACAGAGATGAATTCCTGAACGCACTCGTACGCCTCAAATCGCCCCAGGAACTTTGCGCGGCGCGTGCAATGCGGGTCCAGTTGTGCGACGCCTTCTATTCGGGGACCCTTGACCGGAGTGCACGATGCCGTAGACCACGCCGCAACTTGGATATGTTATGAAACATTTATAATTGGTTGTCAATAAGACCGTCTGGACGGTATGAAGGCCCCACTTCCGGTGCAACAGGCATTAGTGTCGTCCACTCATCCCACTGCAGCTTATATTAAGCTCACTTCTCTTTTAGGCAAACCCCAGGGATGGGTGTTGGTGATGTGCAAGGTGGCACAGCACATCTTACCCAGTCGTGCCTCCGGAGCGCCTTCTGCTCGGTGGGCGAGCACGCGATGATGATATATATCTTCTAGAGATGTATCTACGCCCATCAACTGCTGATGCTGTATTATCCCGAAAAATCAAAGCAGAACCTACCAAATTTCCACTTCGCACCTAAAGAACCTATGGAGCAACTCACCGCCTCTGCGATCAGCTTCAGTCTGATTTACGTGAGTATAACTCTTAGTGCTCTGTTAGATGGCGTGGCTCATCGATGACCAAGCTCACTGCGACTGCGATTTACAATCTATATTGGCACCCTCTTGCCAAGTACCCCGGACCATTTCTGTGTCGCATATCAGGACTCCCATCCTTCTACCATGCCTGTATGGGTGATCGCCACATATGGCTTTGGCAGCTGTTCCAGATATACGGTCAATCCAACCCCCACTCTCTTCTGGGTCCGGTGTAAGGCTGACATGACGCAGGCGACAAGATCCGAGCATCTCCAAACGCGCTTCTGTTCAATACATCAGAAGCCTGGCATTCTCTTTTCGACAAGAAGACCAACGTCCGAAAATCAGGGTTTTACGAGGCCTGGATGCGCAACAAGCACGATATCAACACTCTAAGCTGTACCGACGTGGAGTTGCATCATAAGAAGCGCAGGCTGCTGAAGTTGGCCTTCACGGAACAAAGTCTCAAAGCCTGGGGTCCATTCATGGCCAGGCACATCGATCGGTGGAATGAGCTCCTGCCTGAAGAGAAAAGAGATGAAGATGGATGGTCCGAGCCGCAAGATCTCTCGAAGTGGAGCGATTTTTTGTTGTTCGATCTGCTCGGTGATCTTTGTTTTGGCATGAATTTCGCAACCAAAGAGCCCGGAGAGAACAAATTGAAAACCATCCCGCACTTCATCGCGAAACATATGATGATCAACTACCCGGTATGTAGGGTTGCGTCCGCGTAACCCAATTGACTGATGATATTGACAGATTGCCAAATCGCCAATCTTGGACACGTTCCTGTGGCTCAAACCAAGAGGATTGGACAAGCTCATCGAGCTAGCTACTCCTAAGGATGTGAAGGATTTCTTCTCGTTTGTCGACGAAACGGTGACGAAGCGAGTCCAGATGGAGCGGCAACGCGAAAGAGACAAATCACCTGCCGAGCGTGAAGACATGTTCCATTTCTTGTGTACAGCTCGAGACCCGGAGACGGGTGAGCTTGCATTCAATGAAACGGACCTCAAGTCAGAAGCCCACCTCCTTATCATCGCCGGATCCGACACCACTGCGGACCTTTTGTGTGCATTCTTCTTCTATGTCACCCACTTCCCGCAGGCATACGCAAGGGTAGTCAAGGAGATCCGTGAGACATTCTCCCGTCCAGAAGAGATTGTTCAAGGTTCAGCGTTACTTACCGATTGCAAGTATCTCCGCGCGTGCCTGAACGAATGCTTCCGACTCGCCCCCGCCGGACCAAGTGAATTGGAGCGGATGGTCCTCCCTGGGGGAACCAACATTGCAGGGGAATTCCTCCCGGAAGGTGTCAAGCTCGGTGTGGTTCACTGGGCGCTTGGGCGCAATGAAGAGTTCTACGGCGGGGACGCGAATGTGTTCCGACCGGAGAGATGGATTGTTTCCGACAACCCTGCTGAAGGAACCCCGGCCGAAGAGGTTAAAAGGCTGAGACATGGGCTGCACACTTTTGGCAAAGGGGTGGGAGACTGCGTCGGCCAGAAGGTTGCAATGTTGCAGCTTTCCATGGCGATCGCTCGCACTCTGTGGCGGTTCGATGTCCGTGTTGCAGAACGGCTGGGCGAAGGCCGGCCGGAACTGGGATGGGGCCGCCGCGATCCCAACACTTACATGCTGCGCGACGCCTATATTGCCTTGCGTAAGGGACCGATACTGCAGTTCAAGGAGAGGTGTGTGTAGAGATAGCAGTCATGGTTGCAAGACACAGGAGGCAGCAGGGGCCTAGGTTGGGGGCAGGTTGGTCGGTACACTAGTCGGTGTGACGCAACGCACTTCACCGCTTAGTTAGTATTCATACGCGGCTTCCCATATCAGTTCTCAGTATGGCCCATGCTTTCACCCCCGGACTCTCGCAATACCTAGGTAGAGATAACGCCCAGCCAGATGTGATGTTCTTGGTAACATCCAATCACTCCAGGCTTCCGTTCGCATGCATCTCGTTCAAACAGCCGTGCGCAGTTCAGGTTCAGGCCACTCCTGCGCATTTGACGTCGGTAAACCGAAATTGTGAGTTCCGAACGCCGTGCCATGGGTAACATACCGGTCCTATGGTGCTGTGCCGCAACCATACATACAAATGGCAATATCTCGGTCGTCACACATACCATCTTCTCGAATAGAAGAACACTGACCGGGAACGGAGGCTCGCTCTCCAGTCGTGCCGCAGTACCCCAGTGGGCCGCCGACACCCGTCTAGCGTCCGAGATTGGAAGTTGCCTAGCTATAGGTTTAGAAGGGATGCTTGGGGCTGCACCAACATCCGTGGTCTGCCAGTCAACAAGGTTTGCGCGCATTGTCAGATTTACCTGCTCCAATCATGGCCCGCAGTCGGCGGTACTGGGAGCGGGCCACAAGGCATTCATCACAAGCTTTCGCTCGATGACTTCTATGTGGGAAATCACTCCGATTCATTGGTCGTGATATTCAGGAAACCATGGCATTGCAGGCTCCCGTCGGATGTACGGCTTGACAACTAATCTCGAAAGCCCCAGCCGGTTGGGCTACAAACAACTTCAAGAATATTTCAGACACCATTCTTCAGACCCGATCAGCACGCGTGTCCTTCGTCGCCTTTGGCAAGCCTCGAGAAACCTTTCACTCTTCCAATTCAACGTAGCCTTTACCCCGAAGCCCGAGGTGCTGTTTGTGCATTCTTGGTCTTCTTTGCTAGCATCTCTGGGCTTCGGGGGGTTGCGATTGTATATGTTTGATGTGGAGTCGTGGTTGGGATGTGATGGGGTTGGATATTTGGCGGGTCGTTTGCGTAGACGATTTCTGATGAGCATGTTCTTCTTTCCTGGTATATAGTTGGCGGAGAAGGCGACGTTGCCGCGGCTGGGGGATGAATATATCTGCGCGAGTGTGAAGGTTTTGGGGGAATGTATTAGGCAGTCAACACCCCAATTGAATTTCATTCGATATGTACTTGCAGAGACATCTTTATATATCCCCGCTCACCAAGACCGCCTGGTAGGGCTCACGGCGTCCCAGCGCGAATTCACGTCCAAGCCTACAGCCCAGCCAATTGCCTACGCGACGCTGAGCATCCCGTTTTAGGACACGAACCTGTAAGCGGCGCCCAGAGAAAGAAAGCGACGATCTCACAGCCCGCGGGATGCCGAAATGCTCGGCGGAGGATGCTGACGTCTTGGGACTATAAGGCTGAGTTCGTCGTCGTGGTTGGAGAGTAGTAAGCGACTAGCGAGTTGGCGGCTGCGATAGCGTGACCGGGACACTGGATGAGGTCAAGACTAGCGCCATTTCTGTCTCGATAGGGGCGGGAGACATGTTAACAAAATCCTCTGTTCTACATAGGTATGATGGCTATAGACGATGAAATGATTTTGGAGCCAAGATGCCGGCTTCAAGCATTTCTTCCTCCGACCGGGTGGACCAGACATGGAATTTGATCACCCGCCACCCGCTCAAGCACGGCTCAAATTAGCGCCCTCCTTCTGCTTCTGCAATCCATACTTCTTAACCCTACACGCAAAAGATTAGCACCTCTCCAAACACCCCCCAAGCACACCAAACCCACCTAATACTCTGAATAGCAATAAAGCTCGTCGTATCCATCGGACTAAAATTATTCAATGTATCCATACTTGCTTCCTCCTCCGAATACAGCTTCTCTGTCTTGCTCGAGCGCCCAAACACATAGGCATTGCCCTTGTACAGCTTAAGGCGGACCTTGCCATTGACGCGGCGCTGCGAGAAGAGCAGCGAGTTCTCGACGAACTCGCACTCGGGCGAGAAGTACATGCCGTTGTAGAGCTGGTAGCTCCAGTGGTGCGTGACGAACTGGTCGCGGATGGAGCGCACCTGGGCGTCCATGACGAAGCCTTCGAGGTCCAAGTGTGCGTGACGACGCAATCTGCGCGCACGGGGCGGCCGTGCAGTCCTGGCAAAATGCTAATTACTTGTGTGTGCGGGATTGCGTGCGGCTGCCGTTCGCGTGGGGGTGCCATTAGCGGCGATGCCATTAGTCTGCGAGGCGGCCATCGGTGCCGGTGTTAGGTACGCGGGAGGTCGGCCCTGCCTACTTTGCGGGGGCGGCTGCGAGAGGCCATGGTATCGGGCGCGGGAAGTCATATCTAGAAAATTAATGCCCGCGTTCAGCTAACCTGTTCCACCAACCAACGCACGTCCCCACTCAACGCCCACTTTTCAAAAATACGCGTCAAACTTCAAATCAACAAAACTCCACTAAAACACACAATATGGATGCCGCGATTGCAGCGTTGGAAGCGCTAAAGCTTAGAGAAAAACCTAATTATTCGCAGCTTGCGAGAATACACGGTGTTAATTAAACAACACTGTTAAAGCGCTAGCGGCGCGTCTAGGGCACGCGTTAATAAGCGGCTTTTAAAATGCAACTCCTTAATAACGTATAAGAATAACAGTTAGTAATCTATATAGATAAACTCTGTAGACGTGGCCTACCTCCTATAAAGTAAATAATACGAAATTTCGCAGCGCAGATAGCTAGAAAAGAGCTAGGAAATAACTAGGTAGATCGCTTTTTAAAGCGCTATTACATTAAGCTTATAAATTAATAGACCTGCCCTATTAATACCTAGCGTTACTAGGCTAACTCTGCCTTTAAATACTAGCTTTACTTTAAGCTGCTAAGTGATAAGATTGCCTAGTATAATATTAATCCTTAAAATACTTATAATATGGATAAAAAGGGCTTCCTAATTAGGGACTTTATAAAGATAAAGAGAGTCTTTACCTGCTAGCGATATAAGGCAGGTTTGCGCTAGCATGTAATTTAGGATAGTAACTAAGAGTAGATAATAACTATAGCTTATATCTGCGCTAATAGTACTACTTTATAGCTAGCGTTAATTTATTAAGCTTCCTTAGGCAATCTTTAAGACACCTAGTTATAAGATTTTAACCTATCTCTTTATAAAACCTTCTTTACCTCCTTACCTAGTAGATAGACTAATAATAATCTAGGCCTTTTATAGCTTAAACAGGTCTTTAATAGAGAGATAAAAGTAAAGGTAAGATAATTATACTAGCTGCTTATCCTTAATAGGTATAGCTCGCATGTTTCTATAGATTTTATTAAATAGTATAATAAGAATTAAATCCTACTAGCTATCTTATTCCTCTATAGTACCTATACGCTTTAGCCTCTTAACGTTGCACTTTTTAAGCCTCTATTAATAGCGTACACCTCTAAGCTCTCTAGCTTTATATATAATTATTAGGGTATCTCCTCTATTACTAAATAAGACTTCTATTAACTTTTCTACTAAGCCTAGCATATTACCTTTATAAAATTAAATATTAAGGCGGCTTTTTAAGCTACTAGGATCTTGCTACTTAATATAAAGGTTATACTTAAAAGGTTTAAATTAAAAGAGGTAGAAAGGCCTTTATTAAGTAAAAGTACTACTTTAGTACTCTCTGCCTCTAATTAGCGCAAAATAGAGCGTTTACTAAGGTAGGTAGTTAAAGATATATATAATAATTACTCTTATTAGCTCTTCTAAATAATTTATATAATTGCTATATAAAAGCAGCTTCTATAATATAAAAATAAGAGGCTATAAGAAGCTCTTATAAATAAGAAGAAGCGTAGGCAGTGTAGTAAAGCCTTACTACTTAAAGCGCTATAAGAATATAATAGAGGCGTAGTTTTTTAGTTACCTATAAAGGTTTAAAAGGCTCGCGATTGCTAAGCTTAAAAAGATGCTAATAAAGAGGCTTTACAGCTTTAAAAGTTAGAGGATTAAAAGGCTAGGAAGTGTAAAAAGTAGGAGAAATAAGCTATACTTAAAGAGAGGGCTTAATTAAGGTTAGTAGCTAAAGAAATACGCCTTTAATAGTAATAAGCTAAGGCTGCTAAGTGTAAGGAAGGTTATATTATAAAGTAAGTAAAAAAATTACTCTAGTAAGACGTATAATTATCTAAAAAGAGTAATTAATATTGCCTTAAGCCTTATCTATTACCTCTGCATGTAATTAAGGATCCTAAGCCCCTAGAGGTAGTTAAGGATTTTATTAAGAAGATAGTGCTCTTACCTCCTAGCTAACCTAGACTCGCAAAGTACGTGTAAGGCACTGCATAGTAGGTAGGTGTAGGCACTTAAGAAGTAAAGGTATAGATTTAGATAGGGATGAGATAAATCCTTGCGAAGTTGTAGTAGTGCAACACTAAGGCTATATAAGGGCCGTTACGTAACTAGGCACGTGCTAGGCCTGTTCTAGTAGAATGCTAATAAGGGGTAAAGGTAGGCGTTATATAGCCCCCCCCCCTTATTAAGCGCTGT
>MU005629.1:29181-41048 GCA_010405425.1 Lentithecium fluviatile CBS 122367 | reverse complement strand
GATATATAGTAATAAACTATAAAATAATTAAGTATTACTACTACTAATAGCTTAATTAGCATATAATAATAAGAAATTAGAAGTAATAGGACAAACACTATTCTATGCGAACTACAGAAGACATCTACATCTCTTTAAAAGAACCTTACTAATAAAGGTATAAACTAAAACAGCGGTTAACAACGCTAAGGATATATATAAAGTACATAAAGAAATAAAGAAAAACATGCAAGAGGTATAATAAAAAAGCATTTAATATAATAACTAAAAACGAAAAACGGCACCTTAGCTAAAGAAGGGGGATAGAGCATATCTGCTTATAAAAAATCTTCACATAATATAACTAAGTAAGGAACTAGACTACGTAAAAGTTAGACCGTTTTTAGTTCTTAAATAAATTAGCCTAGTAAATTACAAACTCTAACTCCTAAGTAATACGAAGGTTTACCTAATATTTTACGTATTTGCTCTAGAACTAGCAGACCCTAGGACACTGTTATAAACAACGTTCTACTATTAGAAGGATAAAGATAATAAGTACAAAGTTAAAGCACTACGTAGGTACCGCGAAGTAGACTAATAAGACTTCTAGGATAGTAACTTCTACTAGAAATAGCTAGTAAAATAGAAGAGTTATCTTAAGTTAGAGAATATATAGGAACCTAAAGCTAACCTATAAAACTATTAGTAATTACTTAAAGAAGTAAGACTAAAGTTTAACGCCTACTACTATATAGGACAGACGCAGCTATAAAGCTAGAATAAGAATAGATAAGAGTAACGCACCCTAGAAAGGTCCTAAGGATAAACTAGTATCTATAACGTTATAGCTCGCTACCGCGTTGTCTAGAGCTAATAAAGTAGACTATATTATTAGTAAAAACTTTACACTAATAGAAGTAGCTAGATAGTTCGCCTTAGCGTTTACTACCTTACTCTTAGCCTTAAGCTTAGACGTAAGGTATACGGCCTTCTTTATAGCACGCTCCTTAGCCTGTGCTAGAATCTTTTTATTTTATAATAACTAGAATATTACCTCTACTAACAGCTTCTTATCTATATCTACCTTTACTTAATATTCCTCTCTAGTCTAGTTAAGTAATAACTAAGATATGTTAACGTATAGCTTCCTCGCGCGAACGCACTTAGCACACTTTAAATAAGAATTTAGTATAACGTAGCAACTTAAGTTTTTAAAAAAACACCTATTATAAGGAACGTTAGCGATAGTGTTAGTAGTAAGGATTTTATAAAAGAGACAAAGTTAACGTTTATAAGAGTTAGAAGATATAATAACTATAGGATACTTATAAGGCAGGTAGGGTAAACCGCTTATAAACTAACCCTATAAGATGTTAGGTAATTAAGGACGATTGTACAAAGGGGAGGGATAATGTTATAACTAGTAGGTTAAATAGGTGATAGGAATAATAATTAGTTGCGTACCTAGACGCTAACGAAAGGTACTAAGGCATAAACACTAATTATTATTATATTACGTGATTAATAGCCGCGCTAAGGACTAGCGATAGCTTTAGTAGGAACTATCGCGACTATTAATAGTCTCGCAGCTAACTATTAACACTAGAGCTACGAGTATATAGGAACAGCAGGAACCCTTATAGTTCCTAGTGTTTAACTTAGTTAATAATCTATTATTTAGATTCTATTAAGCATTATTAATTTAACAGTTTTATAACTTTAATACTAACTATCCTATTACTTACTTACGTGATTAATAACCTCCTCCCTGTCGTCGCTCCTGCCCGAGAACTAACTTACCCTTATAGGATTAGCTACCCTGTAGGGACGTAACAGTATAGTTACGCAGCGCTATTACTCTAGGTCCTGTTATTTATACGCAAATAGGGAGACTACTCTTTAGAAATATTTACATTTAGAGCTATAGCTTACTAAGTATATAAATAAAATAACGTATAATATTCTTATTTATAAATAGAGAGTTACTTATTACTATAACACTTAATTACTCTATAAAGTAGTAAAGTAGAGTTTATTTCCTAACGTATAGTAATTATAGCTAGTGCGTTAGCATATAGATATAGAGTAGGTAAATATATTATAGAAAGTATTTAGGTTATATAAAAGGTAGCTTAAGAAGATATATAAGTATAGGTAGTTAACTTATAGGTTCTATTTTCTATCTTTATCCTTAGCTTAATATTTATATTAGTCTAACTTCTAAATTTTACTATACTTATTACTTCTTCTAAGTAGTATAGTAATAAGGTTCTTTTATAAAGGGTCTGCTAGCTCTCTACGCACCTTAAAGGCTAGTCTTCTTTAGTGCGTTATTAGTGCTAGGCGTATCTTCCTCTATTTTACGTAAAGGGCATTACTATTAAAAAGCTTTAGAAGGTAGCTAGAAGTAAGTAGTGCTCTAAGATTAATATCTTTACGACCTATAAGCGCTATATAAAGTAGTATAATACTTATCTTCTAGTATATTTACCTCTTTTCTACTATAAAGGTAGGTCTCTACTAACTTTTTAAATAAGTTAAGCTAACTTTTTATTAGTGCTTTAATATTCTAACCTTCTATATTATATAGGCTAAGCGTTATAATGCTACCTACTATCTTAAGGCTAATAATACCTAGGTAAAGGTGTATGCCTACGCTATTACTATAAATTAGGGTATAATTTACTAGCGTTCTAAGATTAAGCGTCTTTAGAAGCTTAATAGTAGGGAGCTTAAGTATATATAATAGCATTTTACTTCTTATAAGAATAACTTTACTTAATACTAGGTAGGTACCTTTTTCTTTCCTTTTTATACGCATCCTGCGTATATTCCTAGAACGTACTAAGGTTTATAGTAGAGTTTAGGTAGCCTAGGTTATATAATACCTACTAACTTTATAGCCTATAAGAGGATAAAGGCGTACTTTACGTAGGTTAATAATAGTAGTAATTCTACGCCTAGTTTAGTAACTAACTATAAGCGTTACTAGTACTACTATAGCCCTAATACGCTAGATTATATAGCACTAATATCTTAAGATAATTCCTACTAGTTTACGCCTAGTTTCTCTATTAGAAAGTTAATGTATTAGTTGCGTTTAATTACTAATAAGATAAGATTATAGATCTCTAGCTGCCTAGCGAGGTTAGCAGCTCTCCGCCGCTAGCCGCTAAGTAGCGCTAACGCTTAGTAATTAGGGGCATATATATGCCCTGTTTATAGCTATAGCTATAATTAACTAAAATATATATTACCCACACAAGCTTATTTGCTATTTAAATTGGTATACACGAGCTCTAGGTAATAACTAGCTATACGGATCCTGTCGCCTAGCAGCTCTAATAGCTATGGTTTATTAAGCCTGTTAACTCTCGCGGACACCTGAAACCGGCCTATCTAACATTCTCTATAGGTAGTAATATCTTACGTGCTCTTACTAATAATACTCGCATATAGAATTCCTCTTACTAAAGGGTTATAGGTTCTTTAGTATATATAGAGGGTTAATTAAATATTAACTATATATAAAGCTATAGACTTACTATTCTACTTTAAGCTATAACTCTATATAGAATATTTAGAGGTCTAACTTTTAGGTTACTAATTAGGTAGAGTTCTAATAAGTAGCTATTTAGCTTAATCCTTAGATTCTCTATAGGGCTTTTCTCTTATAACCCTATAGGTAACGCAGTATAGTCTTATCTATAGTTTAGGTACTTAATAATGTATTACTAGTTCTATATTACTGTTCGCGAGTGGCAGTTCTATTTATAGGATTCTACTAATATTCTTCTAGGAGCTCTATATAATTATTAAGTATAGCCTCTAGTTTCTATATGCTTTACTCTAGCGGCTAGCCTAGCTATATAATATAAAAGAAGCGCTAGTTCTTAACTATCTTATAGGCTAGTATAGCTTCTACTTTATACTAGTTGCTATTATCTAACTCTAGGTATTCTATAGGGCCTAGCTTAAAATTTAAGCTATCTTATAGCGTTACCTACTTCTTAAGCAGAGAGACGTAAAAGATAAGATATAGGTAAGATATAGATAAGGGAAGCTTAAGCTAGTAGCTAAGCTTCTTATACCTTACTATAATAGGAAATAGGCCTATAAACTTAGTGTTAAGCTTCTTTAAAGGGCGCTTTATTTTAATATAGGTTAATTTTAAAATAACCTAGTCTTTAACTATAAAGTGCTTATCTATTTACTTAGTATTATACTAGTAACATTAGCTCTCTTAAGCGTATATTAATACACTGCATATATTAGAATACGCCTACGCTTTTTAGTTAAGGTAGTTCTTAACGCGCTAGTAAATATCTAGAGTCTTTTTAGTAGTATTCTAGTTTAAGAAAGCTAGCTATAACTAGTGCTTATTCTCTAAGCTATTAAAACTTTTAGGTTTAACGCTTATAGTAACTTTAATTAGTAAGTAGCTGTAGCTAGAGTGCCTCTTAGAGTTATATACGTACTTAGCTATTAGTAGTAAACCTACCTAGTTATCTTACTAGTAGTTTATATACATACGCAAGTATGCCTCTAGCTCCTAGTTCTACCTCTCTATTTAACTATTAGTCTAGGGGTAGAACGCTATACTTATTTATCTAGTAATATTAAAATAGTAGTAGATATCTATCTAGAACTCGCTTATAAATACTAAGCCCCTATTAGAGATTAGTAATAATAGGGGTCTAACCTTAGTAAACACTTTATTAAAAAGTATATTAGCTAGCGCCTAGGCTATAATCTTCTTTATAATAGGAAGGTATTAAATATACTTTACAAAGTAGTTAATAAGAATAAGAACTAAGTTATATTAGTTACCCTTAGAGTCTACTAAGACTAGAAGGTCTATAATAAAATCTAGAAAGTAGTCTTAATAAGGCTAAGAAGGTAGTAGAATTAATTCTAGCTAACCTTATAGCTTATACTATTAGACTTTATTTATTTAGTAGGCTACGCAGCTATAAATGTAATTATTTACATCTACGCGTAGTTTAGGCTACTAATATTTATATTAGAGAAGTTTAACTATCTTATCTACGCTATAATAACTACCTAGTAGGTTATTATAATTCCTTATAAGGATTACAGTCCTTAGAGCCTTATTATAGGGGATCTATACTTTCCTAGCTTATTAGAGAACGCCTAGTAGGTTCTTAGACTATACTATAGCGCCTTTTCTTACCTTCTCCTTTTTAGAGTTTTTAACGTACTATATAGTTTTAAGATAGGCTACATCTTACTCCTATACTTCCTAGACGTGTTCTAATAGAGTTATAGAGGTGTTCTACGTAAAGGAAGCTTTATTACGCATAGCTTCTAATATAAACTTATAAGATAAGAAGGTTAAGAACGCCTTAGAGTTATAAAGAAAGACCTTAAGATAGGCGTCTAAAGCTCCTTATCTAGCATTAGAGTAGCTAACCCCGCCTATATATAGGTTAGAGTTAATAGATAACGTATTATTAATTTCTAGTACTATACTAGAGAATTCTATAGTAGAATAGTTTACGCCACTATTAAATTCTATATAGGTTATAAATAGATTCTTATTAGAACGTATAGTCTTACGCGCTATCTAACTATTAGCGCATAGAGCCGTAGGCTTCTAGAGTACCTACACCCTAAGCTTATTTTATAGAGTAGGTAGCATTATATTATAAATTACCTTACCCTTCTTAAGCTAAAACCTTATAGAGTAATTAGGTTATTATAAAGGCGCGTTAGCTAAATTCTTAGCGCCTAGCTTATATTTAATCTTAAAGTTAAAATAAGCTAACCCTTTTACCTAGCGTGCTTACTTAGGGGAGAGTTCCTTTATAGTTATAAAGTATTTTAAGTTATTATAGTTAGATAGTACGTAGATTATATCTAGAGCGTACTTAAGGTAGTATTACTACTACTTAAAGCACTTTATAATTATAAATAGCTCTTTATTATAAGTGTCCTACTATATTATTAGGCCTATAAATTTATAGCTATAGAACGCTACTAGTTTCTAATGCTTCTCTATTATAATAGAGGTGTCTTAGGGTTATAAAAGTATTTCTACTATTATAAACTTAGAGGCGTTAGTAATAAGCATTACTAGTTTACGTAGATTAAAATATTATAGAATAGAAGCCTTTATAAAGCGCTCTTAAATATTCTAGAAGGTATTATATACTTTATTAGAATACGTCTAGGGCTTATACTATTTAGTTAGCCCCTTACTTAACTTCTTAGTAGACTTTAGGCCTGCTTTACTAGCACTAGGGATTACTTAGGGCGTAGGCGAAGCCTGCGCGGCAACTATATAATCTAAGAGTAGGTAAATAATATTAGAGTATTTATAGATAAACCTCTAATAAAAGTTTATAAACTCTAGGAATTACTAGATATTCTAGTAGCCCTTAGGCTCTAGCTACTTTTAAATAGTTTATATATAAACAGGGTCTATTACTATACCTTCTAGAGTAATAATAAAGCCTAAGAACTCTACGTATTTTATTAAGAAGGCGTATGTTAAGGCGTTATAGAAAAGACCTTATTTATATAGCCTTTCTAAAACTTCGCGCACGTGCCGTTTATAATCCGCTTTATCCTTAGAGTATATAAGAATATTATCTAGATAGATAACGCACGTCTAGTCTATTAAGCCTTCTAGCGCCTTCTAGATATATAATTAAAAGGTTACTAGGGCGTTTATAAGACTAAATAGTATAATAAGGTATTTAAAATAGCTATAGCGCGTTTTAAAAGCTGTCTTCTACTTATTCCCCTTCTTAATGCAAAGCCTATAATAGGCGTTGCGAAGGTTAAGCTTTATAAATACCTTTAAGTAGAAGAGGTAATCTAGCATCTTACTTACTAGGGGTATTAGGTAATAATTCTTAATTATAGCTTAATTTAGCCCCTAGTAATTAATATATAGTTAAAGTGTGCCGTCCGCCTTAAGTATAAAAAGTATAGGGGCCTTAGCTAGAGACTTGCTAGGCTAGATCTACTTCTTCTCTAGAGAAGAGTTAAGGTACTTCTATAGGATATCTAGCTCTTTTCTAGAAAGGTTATATATTAGGAGACTTAGTAGCGTCTTACCTTCTTTTAATTTAATAGCGTAATTATACTCTAAGTTAGAGGTAATCTTAGCTACTAGTTACTTATTAAAATACTACGCTTTATTATAACGGTAAGATAAGATTAATACTATCTTCTTAGGGTCTAGTTTATCTATATTAGCATCTGCTTTATTCTAGAATAAGGTTAGAGAGTGCCTAAAACCCTATTACAGCCTAATAGAGGTAACTGCAACCCTCTATAGGAGTGCTTTTATTACTAAGTATACTACTCTTAAGACTATAGCCTCTAGTAGCTACTTTAGTTCTAGATATTCTCTTATATACTAAGCTATATAATTACGTAACTATAGCGTCTAATTCTTTAACTAGAGAAGTTCTTAGTTATAAAAGTATAATATATTCTAAACCTTATTACTACCTCTAGCTGTAGCTAGTTAGAATATAGGTTTAAGATTAAGTAGAGAAATCTTAACTATTTAGTTAGGATTTAAGAGGAACTAGTACTTTATTACTATTATAAAACGTGCGTAAAGCCTATCTAGAAAGAGCACGTATACTTCTTCTTCTAGCTAAAGGTTCTATAGTATACCTAAGAGCTTAGCTTTAAACTATAGTTATTTACTACCTAAATCTCTAGGGTACTATATATGTAACGCCTCTCTGCACCGGAGACCCGCTAGGCATGCCTTAGCTATACCTTAGCACGTAACCGTCCCTATATAGCTTTACTCCTACGTATCCTTACTCCTTAAGGATTTGTCTACCTATTAAATCTATACGTTACTTTACTGCTTATCCCCCTATTACTATATACCCTTATAATTTAAATCCTTCTAACTCTCTTTAGACGTAATAGCTAAGGTAGGTAGGAAACGAAGCTTTCTATCCTATTACTAATAGAACTATTAATAATAATTCCTCTAAACTAGCGCCCTTAGAACTAGTAAAATAACTAGAATAAAAGCTAGCGCGCAAAAGGGCTGCGCAGGTTCTAGCTAGGCCCTAGAGACACCCTATATAGTTTCTAAGACTTAGCTTACTACAGAGTAAATATAATACTAGCTACGTAACTAGTAGCTAGGCTTTATAGAGGAACTAAATAAGAAAGATAAACTTTATAACCTAGAAAATAACTTAGACTCTAAGAGAGACTAAGGCCTTCTTAGACCCGCTAACTACCTAGCACGTCTACGCGAAGACGTTAGCATATAGGCGTCCTACACTATTAGTAGTATAGGTCTACCTTTATCTACTAGTAGGAATAAACTAATAACCTATAGAAACTATAATAACCGCAGGCAACACCCTAATATAGGTAAGGCGTTAAACCTTACGTTTTAAGGTAGTAAAATAAAAATAACGCGTTAAAGATTTAACTAACTTATAGTAGCCTATTAAATAGAGCTATTCTAGGAATAGGTCTAATTATAGAGAAGTAGCGCACTCTAAGCTAAAATTAATAAAGTAAAGGCTATTTATAATACCTTTTATAATAACTTTAGCACCCCTCTAGCAACGCTACGTAATACTACTAGCACTTCTATAGAAAATATATATAAGGCTATCTAAAGTCTAACCTAAGCTAGGGACGCTTCTAAACTTAGGAAAGTAAAGAAACCCCTATCTATTTAGTAAATTAAACGTTAAATTAAATATATTAATTACTTTATAGACGTTAACTTTATAACTAAAGATTACACGTAACGCACCTAATAGATTATTACGTTAATTAAATTTAATATATACTAAGATATCTTTAACTAAGAGGTTAATAACTAGACCTTAACTACCTAGGTATAGGTATAATAGTAGGTCTAGAGCCTTACAGAAGACCCTATCCTTATAAAGTATAAAAACTACTTTTACTTTTAGAACTTAGAGTAGTAATAGAAGAATAAGTTTAACTTCTTCTATAACTACCTTACTAACTAGTTAGCTCTTCTTAACCTAGACCTCTTTAAGGGGCCCTAGGGCGAAATAGCAAAGGTCTCCTTTATCTAGGCCTAATATTCTAAGCTATTAAGACGTAAGGTATAGAGGGCTAGGTAGCTTAAGAATATTACTAACTAGAACTCTTTTAAGTAAGCTATTAGGAATGCAGAGACAGCCCTAGAGGTTACTAGGCCTATTTTAAGCACCTTCTAACTATAAGCTAGTAGAACGTTATCTATAGGTAAAAAGCGCAGAGTATTATTACCTAAGAGTAATAAGTAGAAGCGCCTAAATAAGTATTACGTCCCTACGGGGTAGCTAATTCTATAAGGGTAAGTTGGTTCTTGGGCAGGAGCGACGATAGGGAGGAGGCTGTTAATTACGTAAGTAAGTAACAGGGTAGTTAGTATTAAAGTTATAAAACTATTAAATTAACTATACTTAATAGAATCTAAATAATAGATTATTAACTAAGTTAAATACTAGGAACTATAAGGGTTCCTGCTGTTCCTATATACACATAGCTCTAGTGTTAATAGTTAGTTGCGGGACTATTAATAGTCGCGATAGTTCCTACTAGAGCTATTACTAGTCCTTAGCGCGGCTATTCATTACGTAATATAATAATAATTAGTGTTTATGTCTTAGTACCTTCTATTAGCGTCTAGGTACGCGACTAATTATTATTCCTGTTACTTATTTAACCTACTAGTTATAACACTATCTCTTCCCTTTATATAATTATCCTTAATTACCTAACACTCTATAGGGTTAGTTTATAAGCAGTTTACCCTACCTGCCTTATAAGTATCCTATAGTTGTTATATCTTCTAATTCTTATAAACGTTAACTTTATCTCTTTTATAAAATCCTTACTACTAACACTATTACTAACGTTCCTTATAATAGGTATTTTTCTAAAAGCTTAAGTTGCTATATTATGCTAAATTCTTATTTAAAGTATACTAAGTGCGTTCGCGCGGGAAAGCTGTGCGTTAACATATCTTAGTTATTACTTAATTAGACTAGAGAGGAATATTAAGCAAAGGTAGATATAAATAAGAAGCTATTAGTAGAGGTAATATCCTAGTTATTATAAAATAAGAAGATTCTAGCGCAGGCTAAGGAGCGTGCTGTAAAGAAGACTATATGCCTTACGTTAGAGCTTAAGGCTAAGAGTAAGGTAGTAAACGTTAAGACAGACTATCTAGCTGCTTCTATTAGTATAAAGTTTTTACTAATAATATAGTCTACTCTATTAGCTCTAGACGACGCGGTAGCAGGTTATAACGTTATAGATGCTAGTTTATCCTTAAAACCTTTCTAGGGTACGTTACTTTCGTCTATTTTTATTCTAGCTTTATAGTTACGTTTATCCTGTATAGTAGTAAGCGTTAAACCTTAGTCTTACTTCTTTAAGTAGTTACTAATAGTTTTATAGGTTAGCTTTAGGTTCCTATATATTTTCTAACTTAGAATAACCCTTCTATTTTACTAGCTATTCCTAGTAGAAGTTGCTATCTTAGAAGTCTTATCTATTTACTTCGCAGTACCTACGTAGTGCTTTAACTTTATACTTATTATCTTTATCCTTCTAATAGTAGAACGTTGTTTATAATAGTGTCCTAGGGTCTACTAGTTCTAGAGTAGATACGTAGAATACTAGGTAAACCTTCGCATTACTTAGGAGTTAGAGTTTATAATTTACTAGGCTAATTTATTTAAGAACTAAAAATAGTCTAACTTTTATATAGTCTAGTCCCTTACTTAGTTGTATTATGCGAAGATTTTTTATAAGCAGATATGCTCTATCCCCCTTCTTTAGCTAAGGTGCCATTTTTCGTTTTTAGTTATTATATTAAATGCTTTTTTATTATGCCTTTTACATATTTTTCTTTATTTCTTTATATACTTCGTATATGTTCTTAGTATTATTAACTGCTGTTTTAGTTTATACTTTTATTAGTAAGGTTCTTTTAAAGAGATATAGATGTCTTCTGTAGTTCGCATAGAACAGTGTTCGTCCTATTACTTCTAATTTTTTATTATTATATGCTAATTAAGCTATTAGTAGTAATAATACCTAATTGTTTTATAGTTTATTACTATATATTTTTAAGTAGGTTTTTATAGTTTTATTTATTCGTTTAGTTTATCTATCTGTTTGTAGATAATAGGCTGTTAATAGTTTTTATTTTATTCTAATAATTGCTATTAATGTCGTCTAATAGTTTAATATAAATAACTTATCTTAATTGCTAATAATTATCCTTAGTATTCTATAGTACCTAACTAGTTAGTCTAAGATTATAAATCTAAGTTATCTTACCGTGTACGTATTGTAGAATAAAATTATTTTCGCGTACTTTATAAATTAATTAACAATTACTAGTATTACATTATATAATGTGTTAGTTACTAGGTCCTTAAAACTTAGTAGTCTAGTAATAAAGTCTATAAAGATATTAGTTTAGGGTTCTTCTAGAATCTAGATAGCTTACATTTCTCTGTATAGTGCGTAAGTGCCGTGTTTATTCTTTTAGCAGTCTACGTATTTTTAAATGTAGTTTATAACCCTTTACTTTATTCCTTTAAACTAGTAGTTACGCTAAATAAGTTCTATAGTTCTTATAATGCTAAGGTGTTCGTATATTAGGTTGTTATAATGTTATCTAATAACTTATTCTTATTATTCTTTAGGTACTTCTTATTCTATTATAAGGAGCGCATTAAGTTCTCGTAATAGACTAAGTAATCTATCTTTATTCTATACTAGGATAGCGGCGCGTGCAATTATTTTATCTCTAGCTAAGTTGCTTTATTAGCTTAGTATATTAGCGCGTCTGTTTTCCTTTCTAGGTATGTATATAATCCTAAACTTATACT
>MU005628.1:277029-288325 GCA_010405425.1 Lentithecium fluviatile CBS 122367 | reverse complement strand
AATTAATTAGTCTTCGCTGTAAGAACTAAAGGCCTACTTGTTGCGTCCTCGTAACACTAGGCACGTACTAGACCTATTCTAGTAGAATGCTAATAAGAGGCGAAGGTAGGGGCTATACTTATAAAAGTAGATAAAAAGTAACTTTAAGCTAATAATAAGCTATTAAATTAAAGCTATAGAAAGAGAAGCGTATAGCGCGTAAGATAGCAAGAGCAGTATAGGAGAAGAAGAAGACTAAATAGATGGCTAAAAAAGAGTGCAAGTAATAAGCTCGCAACGCTGCTAAAGCTATATAATTATCTTAAAAAGGTAAGCGTAAGGCATTACTGCTACCTACGTAGTAGAAGAAGTAATAGAAGCGTAAAGTTAATGCTATAGGTAGTGCTAAAACCGCAGTAGCTCTCCTAGCTCCCCTACGCTCTACTACGCGTCGCGGCCGCAACGTTAACCTTCTAAAGAGATTTAAATAAGCTAAATTAATTATAAGTATTACTATACTACCCTACTATAAAACCTTATAATAATAGTAATTATGTATAGCTCTAGAGCTTTATTTTTAGGTGACCTGTTAGGGTAATTAAGCGGGCAGCACGCGCACGGACACAATTGAGCCGCTAGAGCAGATACCTCTGGCTATCATACACACCACGGCATACATCAAGACAAGAGCAGCAACAACGTCCATGTCCACTTACCTCACTATTCCACGAAAGCAAGGCCAACCAGGTGCATCTTCTCAGCAAGGAGTGGAAAGAAATTCGACGCGACTAGAGCATCCGGCATGCAGTGATTGCAACATGGCAGATCTCGTTCGAGTACATTCAAAAGACAGCGCCGTCGGCTGCTGATCTGCTTGCGCTGATGAGCATGCTCGACAAGCAGGGGATCCCGAGATGACTACTGCAGGTCAACACCAGTCAGCAAGACTTCGACGACGCTCTAGCGCCTCTGCTCAGCCGCTCTCTCGTACGGACCGAGATTGGGGAGCAGGCGTTGGAGATGCACCGACTCGTGCAGCTGTCGATGAGGACGTGGCTCGCGGCGAAGAAGGGGAGGGGCCGATGGGTGAAGGAGTCGGTGCGGGCTCTTTGTGCAGCATTTCCAAGTGGAGACTACAAGACTTGGGAGGAGTGTAAAGTACTCCTCCCCCATGTCAAAGAGATTGTCAGCCTTAATACAGACGATGAAGAGGATTTGGTAAACCAAGCAAAGAGTGCTCTTCGTGCGGGCTGGTATCTACTCCTCCGAGGGGAGTATAGAGCGGCGGAGGGGTTTTTCCGGATGTCAACAGATACTAGAGAGAAGATGCTTGGGCGAGAGCACCCCGACACGCTCACCAGCGTATACCATCTAGCCTTCCTCTTCCATCAACAACAGCACTACCCAGCTGCATGTGCACTGTATCAGCGAGCTTGCGATGGGTGTGTAAAGGTTCTTGGTACACAGCATCCTATCACCTTGGCATGCCTTGACCACTATAAATCTGCTAGGAAGCATTAAGAGGTAAAATAACTGTCAATAATAACTATAGTTTGTCTATAACAGAGACAGGTTTCTTCTTTAAAATTTTATTGTTTAGACTTACAGTCTTCTTGTGCCAATTCAAGTCACTTAGTATGCTTGATTTGACTGCTATTGTGCACAACCTATTACAATTTTGGTCACTCTGAGCTCGCATAAGTAGCGCGTTCTTAGCACTAGCAAAATCGCATCAGGGTTTGTGAAGATGCGTCTTGCTGAGGTCATGGAAACTAGTGTTGGTGCGGGAGTAAGGTGACTGAGCACCAGCGACAGCTCCTTACCCCGGCGCTGTGAGCTTTGCGTCCGCAGCTAGGGCAGAATTCCGCACAGCCATAGGCCTGACAGATCTAACAGCCATAAGCTTAGCTTGCTGCTTGATCGGAAGTGCCGACTGGGGTGAGCGATCTTGCGTAAATCTGCGCGCGTGAGCAACCACACCGATAATAGAGACTTCCCAGCTTCTTGATAAGATCTGAATGTAAGCAGGTAGGGGCTATGTGTCAAGGAGGCCCAGGAGCAGAAATGTAATTAATTGTGTATTAAGGTCTCCCCGTGTGTCCCCGTAGTTAAAAGCAATTAGAGGCTCTTAAGTAGTAATTAAGCTAAGTTATTAGGTATATTGCTGTTACATAACATAGTAGCTCTAGCTACTTACACACCCCCTTTAGGTTTAAACGTGGTTTAAAGCTAATGTTAGCTATAGGTCCCCCTCTACCTATATAAGCAGGTAGCTGCAGTAAGGTTAAGAGCTAGCCTCTTTAAGGTAAGAACTAGTCTTTGTAGGCGAGAGCTACTCTCTGTAACAGTGCAGTCCTAGGTAGGTAGCTGTCTGCTATCGCGGTGTAAGCAAACATCCTTATAGTTTTTAGACGTCTCTAGAGGTGTACTATCCTAGTTTGCCTCTTGTTCTATATATAAGGTGGCGATAAGCCTTAAAGGTTAAGCATAATGCTGTAATTAAGAGATACATAACTAGCTATAATGCCTAGTTAGCGTATTACCTAGAGAGTGTAGGGGATACATAATTAGCTTAGTAGCCTAGGAATTAATAATATATAAATAGCTTAATAGCCTAGGAATTAGAGGCTAAGTAGCGTAGAAAATTAATAGCTAAGTAGCCTAGAAAATTAATAGCTAAGTAGCTATAATTAAATAAGGAAAGTCCTAGAGATTAAGTAGTGCAACCTAACGTTCGTATTTTTATCTTAGTAGTAGCTTAGTAAGGCCGTTAGCTAGTTAACAGCTTAAAGAGATATATAAGATATTAATATTATTTAATAGAGCTTCCTAGCGAAGCTAGTAGTAATAAATATTAACGTATTATATAGTAGTTTTAAGCCGTAGGGCAGTTAAGGTAAGTAACCTAATTATCTACTAGTTATTATAGTAGAGAAGGCGTTTATAATCTAGGTTAAATTTAATCTACTTAAAGACTCTTTACTACTAAATAAGCTCTATACTAGCTAAGGAGGTAGCTATTAGTTTAGCTTCTATAGTTAATTTTATAACACATCGCTATAGTGTAGCTTTCTAATTAATAGGTTCGCTAAATAGGTAGAATATGTAGCCTTGCGAGCTTTTGCGTGTAGCCTTATAATTAGCAAAGAAGGCGTCTATTACTCTATAGAAATTAGGCTTTAGCTTATTAGCTATATAGATAGATTTACTAGAGATAGAAGCGTTATAGTAAAGTAACTAATCCTTAGTACCTAGCAAGTAGGCTATTATCTAATACGCTGCGTCTAGGTAATGTGCTAATAGATTTATAAGGAATTTAGCTAGCTTAGAGTAAGCTTTTAAGACGTCTAGATAGGTAGCTCTTGCTGCGTAGCTAATAGAACTAGTAAGCTAAGTATATTAATACTTAGTAGTATTATCTGCCGTAGTCTCTAAGGGCAGTAGCTCTTTAAGAGGCAGTAGCGTAGATAGTAGCTTTATATAGGGCTTTAGTAATAGATACTTCTATGCAAGCTGCTTAATGTATAAAGCTTATAATAGCTAGATTAAACTACTATTACGGTCTCTATATACCTAGATTCTATAGAAGATCTATAGCTCTCCTAGAGATCTAATTTTATATTAGCGTAATAACTTGCGTTTAAATTTGTATAGAGCAGCTATATACGCTAGAGCATAAAATATAACAATATTATTAACATAGAAGAAGACTAATAGCTTATTATTCCTTTATAGGCATAGTGCATCTTTAACCTTATATAGGCCTAGCTCTAAGAGCGTCTTAGTAAGCTTCTTATACTATAGTAGCAGTAAGGTCCTTAAGCTATATAGAGCTTAACGTAGCTTCTATAGGTAATTAGAGTTAGAGAACCCTTCTAGTTAGTAGTAGTAAATAGGGTTAGTAAGCTTAGCGTTAGTAAACGCATTAACTGCGTTATACTAACAGAGCTCTATATTAAAGTAGGCAGCTATAGCTAGTAAGGCTTAAAATATTTAAATAGCTAGTATAGCCGCGTAGGTGTTCTTAGCTATTATCTATAGGTCTCTGCGTACGCAGATGCGTGCCTTATATTTTATAAGGTAGCCCTAGCTATTAAGCTTATATTTATAAACCCACATTAATAGGAGGGCCTTATTATCTTAGGCATTAAAGTTTTACTATATTATTATATTGTAGGTGCCCTTTCGCTTAACCGTAGTAATCTCTTACTACATTACTTAAAGATAGCCTTATTTATGTAGGGATAGCAACTTTATTACATCCTTATAGTGCTTAGGCTCTAATAGCAGCTTAGTATAGTAGAATCTTATCCTAATTACTATAGCTAAGGCGGCTATATAGGCGGACTAGTAAGCCTTAATAAAGAAGCTAGCATTCTTCTTAGCTAGCTTTCTAATCCTTGTTAATCCCTTAGGAAGTATATGTAATAGGCGAAGATTGCTATTAATTAGCTCTTAGTATTTAACTTAATTTAAATTAGCTTATAGGACTAAGGCTAACACTAATACTTAACACTTACGCTTTCTTAATAAGGATAATAGTGTTAAAGTAGTTAGCGTTAGTAAGCCTAGAGGAGTTAGCGTTATTAATAGAGACGTTAGTAAGCTGCTAGAGCCTAGAGACTATTATTAGGTACTACTAGTCTCTATATTTATTAGCTCTAGTATAGAAAGCTAACTTTAGTTATCTTTTACTTAACCTAGTAAGTTCTTTTAAGTTAGGTAAGCTAATTACTTTAAGGCTAGTATTATCTTATTCTCTAATAATTCTTCTATTAAGCTGTTAGAGAGGTTAATAGAAGGAAGTAACTCCTTAAGCTTAGGGCCTTATAGAATTAGGTCCTTGTTATTATTGTGTTAATAGAACAGATCTTCTTAAAATATTATATCTCTTATATAAATTACTTTGCCTCTATACAATTAGCTCTTCGCCTTTAGCATCTAGATTTTATAGATGTTTAATAAATTATAGCTAACTAGATAACTAACTAGAGCGCGCGGGCTAAGCTTATCGCCCTAAGGTATCTATTTACGTAGTGCGTAGGCTTAACAGCTATAGACGCGAAGATGCGCGAGTAATAGTTTCTTATTATAGGCTATTTTAAATAGGGTCTTCTAATCTAAGGCTTATATTAGTGTTTAATTAAGCAGGTAAGCAGCAGCTGTATAGATCTCTAAGGCGAGGGCTAGAGGAAGGTTTAAAGTAATCTTTATAGAGCGGCTTCTTTTAATTAGGATTCTACCTAAGCGTTCTACTAAGCTATTTTACTTAACTATATATAGTACTTAGGTCTGTAGTCTAATGCCTTTCTAGCAATAGTATACTCTAGCTAAGTCGTCTATAAGACTATAGCCTCGCTTATTATTAGCTATTAGGAATATAATAGTAGTATTAAATTCTTGTTTAATAGCTCTGTCTAGCTCTCTAATAGTTGCGAGCAATATAGCCTTATCGCGTTTAGCGATTATATAGACTATATATAACTTTAAGACTAGATTAAATTTATAGAATATATATTAGCTGCTATTATAGGCTATTATATTAAGCTTAATTAGATCTATAGCTATTATCTTAAAGGGCTTAGTAGCTCTAATCTTATAGCCTATTTAATAAGAGATAATCTAATACGCTTTACTCTGTAGGCATTCTTTGCAGTTAATCGTCTATAGAGCTAATTTAGTAGCTAACCTAGTAGTTACTTACAAGCCTATTATAATATTTAATAGGTAGTTAATTACGTTACTGTTAGCATGTCCTATAAGCAGGTAAAGCTTAAGCTTACTAAGTAATCTTAGGCGAGGTAGTAGTGCTAAGTACTAAGGTTGTTAATACTTAGTAGTAAATGCAGCTAGCTACTACTAGGCAGGCTAAGTAGCTACTTTTATCTAATATAGGACTAGCTAGTAACCTTCTAGTCTAGTAAGGCTAGTAACGTCCTGTCTTAGGGACCTAGCTCTATATAGTACGTTCCTGCCAGAGTTAAAGTAAATATTTAATAATAAGAGTCTTAATAGAGACACTAGGCTTATAAAGAAGGTTAGAATTAGAGCTATATACTACAGTATTAACCTCTTTAGTCCTTAAGATATTAATAGTAGTATCTCTACTTCTCCTTATACTTAAATAGCTGTCTCTATGCCGCTGGCTAGCACTATATTATCTAGTAACGCTAGGGCCTTCTATTAGAATTTAGTAGGGTTATTGCTAATATAAATATCTATAGCTAGATCTAGAACCTAGGAGTATAGCAGTAGGTAATAATAATTAGCTATAGAGTTATTATTAAATGTAGATAAGAAGACAGCGTACGCCTTATAGGTCTGTTATTATGCAGAGTCGTTGCTAGCGTTAATTTTAATTAAATTAGAGGCTATATTACTGCTAGGACCCTTACTTACTACCTTTTTCTAGCGCTTATAGCGCTAATTCTTTTCTTATATCTTCTTTAGAATGCCTTTATCAGGGCCGGTGGCCTAGACTAGGGTTAGGTAATCCTTCTCTTATAAGCTGCCTCGAATCGTCTCCCTGCGGGGTAGCGATTCGTCTCGTCTACACATGAAAGCTACTATTCACCCTTCTATGCAATAATACACTCCTTGCGCTGCCTTATAGGTAACTATCCTAACATTTAAATCGCTCTTCCCTTATAGGTAGTTTAAAGAGGTAATGTTATTACATGCTATCTTATTAACGTTTATACTTAGTTAATCTTAATATAGTTAGCGCAAGAGTGCGCAGCTAATACTAACCTAAGATAGAAGAATCCTTCCTATCTATAAGGTTAGCTATCTTATTTATAATAGCTAACTAAGTTAGTAATAATCCTATTAGCAACAGCGTAGGCCCTATAAATAATAATTAAGATAGAGCTAGCTATACTACTAGCAACTAAGCTAACTTAGCCTAAATTAGTAATATTCTACCTAAATAGGGCCTAAGCAAATAACTTATAAATAAGACTAGAAAGTAACTAGAAGTTTTATAAAAATAGAAGTAATAAAAGCTTAATAAGCTTAAACTTAAGGAGTTAGAATAATAGTAAGTAAGATTTAAGGTAGAAGATTGTACTGTACTTCTTCTAGTAACCTAAGTATTCTTAGTAGACTAATTAGTAACTACTTTATTAATAAGCGGCCTTCCCTGCCTAAAGGATTCTTATACGTTTATAAAAAGAGACTAAAAGGACTATAACCTCTAGGTCGCAGATTATAAGGGCTACTTTATTAATAATTTCTACTATTTTATAATAGAGGCCTAGAAGGCCTAATTTAGCGCTAGATATATCTCTAAGGAGCTTAAGACCTCCTAGAGAATAGAATAGTAGTAATAGCAGTCTTTAGACCTCTTATAGAATGTTACTTAGGACTAATTATTAAAGAAGATATTAGAGTTTCTAGGTAGTAAACTAGAGTAGAGATAAAGGGCTATAGAGTCTCTAAAAAGATGCTAGTAGCGCCTAACTTAGTCTCCTATAGACCTTTTAAATTATATACGTCCTCTATAGAAAGAGGTAAGCTTAACTAATAAGTTAACTTAGGCCTTAGAGTTCTTTAACTACCTTCTAGAGTAAGTAAGGAATAACCTATATCTCTAGGACCCTAATAAGCGCTTAAGCGTCTATAATATAGAGGAGGCTGCTAATGTTAGCTAGCGTTGCTATTAAAGTAAGTATAGTAAGACTAAGGTAAATATTAAGAAGAAGTAGTAGAAAGAATAACTAGAGAGTAGTAGAAAAATAGTAACTCTCCTAAAAAAACTAAAGTAGGGTAGAACCTACTAATCTTTGCTAAAATAGGGCGCTAAGCTATAAACTAAGACTAACTAATCTAAAGTAGTATATTTCTACTATAAGAAGCCTAGTTATATCTAACCTAAGTATAAGGCCTATAAAATCGCCTATGCAGTAGAAAAGGAAGGCTTAATAAAAGGTAGTAGCTAGAGGAGGTAATTACTGCCCTTCTAGCCTATATTAACCTAGTAAAAGAGACGCCTTCTAAAGATCTTAGAAGACTATATAACGCGCTTTACCTAAAGCCTATAAGATTACTAATAGCTTAGGCAACTATTAAGTCTAAGAATCTTAAGATACTTATTAACCTAGGGGCCTAGTTAAATCTCCTATTAGCTATAATAGTAAAGGAGTTAGAACTAATAGTAGAACTATTAACTAATCTACTTATAGATATAGCTAATAAGTTTATAATAATAGTCTATAGCACTATAGTAGCTAATTTAGACCTAAAAGATACGCGCAGGCGCGTTAAAACGCACTACGTAGCGTTTATAGTTATAGACCTTAAACGCTATCTAATATATTTAGGTATACTATAGATTAATGCGTTTAATCCTAAGTTAAACCTTACCTATTAGATAATATAGTATTAGGGAATACTAGACTAAGAGGCTAGTTAGTACTATAAGGTTATAATAGAGTTAGCTAAAGAATTTAATTAAATAGTATAGAGTCTTTATTTAGATATCTATGCTATAATTATATATAATTTAGCCTATAGTAGCGCTGCTCTAGCTAACCTTAAATAATAGCCTAAACGCTACGCTAATTATATAGACGTAGGGTTAAAAGAGTCTGCTAAGGAACTTATAGACTATAGGCCTTATAATCTTACTATTAACCTAGAGTCTAGAATAGCTTCCTCTTACTAACCTCTCTATAACCTCTTAGCGGCTAAGTTAAAGCTACTAAGAGAATATATAGATAAGTATTTAGCGAGGGGTTAAATTAGACGCTTAAAGTTGCTAGCTAGAGCCTCTATTCTTTTTATAAAGAAGAAAGATAGCTTACTACAGCTTTATATAGACTATTAAGGTCTAAATAAGGTTACTATAAAGAATTATAGTTCCTTACTATTAATTTAGAAGTTATTAGAGCGACTCGCCTAGGCTAAGTAGTTTACTAAACTTAATTTACGAGAAGCGTACTATAGAGTTTAAATCTAGGAAGGTAATAAGTAGAAGACAGCCTTCTGCATACGTTATAGGCACTTTAAATATACTATAATGCCTTTTAGGCTTATAAATACCCTAGCTACCTTTTAGTCCTATATTAACTATATCCTAGCAGGACTAGTTAATGTTACGTATATTATATACCTTAATAATATTTTAATCTTCTCTAATACTAAGAAAGAGTATAAGGTCTATATCTAGGATATATTATAGATGTTACGCGAAGTAAAACTATTCTATAACCTAAAGAAGTATAAGTAGTATACTTAGTTAACTAAGTACTTAGGGTATCTTATTACTCTAGAAGGGATCTCTATAGATCCTAATAGAATTAAGACGATTTAGGAGTAGCTAATGCCTTATACTATATATAATATCTACGTCTTTATTAGCTTTATAAACTACTATTAATAATTTATTAATAGGTTTAGCTAAAAGGCGCTCTCTCTTACTAAATTAATAAAAAAAGCGCTAAACGCTGCCTAGGCTAGGTAAGCTATAAGAAGGAAGGAGAGCCTTCTACTAGATATTAGCCTAGAGGGTAGAAAGGCTTAGGAAGAGCTTAAGGTAGCCTTTCTAGATATCCCTATCCTTACGCATTTTAAGCGTAAAAGGAAGACTAGAGTAGAAGTTAATACTTCTAGTAGTATAATAGCTAGTATTTTAAGCTAGTTATTACTAAATAAGGATAGAAAGCTAGAGTAGAGGCTAATTAACTTCTACTTAAGGAAGCTAGTTATAGTAGAGTATAATTATAACACGTATAATTAAGAGCTTCTTATAATAGTTAAAAGCCTAAACTACTAGTAGTATTACCTTAAAGGTTAGCCCTTTAAAGTTCTAATAGACTACTATAACCTTAAATAGTTTATAGAGACTAAGAGCCTAAATAATAAGTAGGTTAGGTTCTACTTAACGTTATCTAAGTTTAACTTTATTATTACGCACTATTCTAGGCTAATAAACCTAGCTAATAGTCCCTTACGCTAGCCTAATTATATAGCTAAGGCAAAGGCGCCCGTAAGGAAGTAAAATAAGAATTTTATTAAGCCTATAAAAAGCTTAATAAGCTACACCTCCTAGAAGAAGATGGTAATAGTAAACGCTATAACTTACTTAGCTATAGCTAAGAAAGGCGAGCTACTGCTAGCTAGGGCTACTTACTATTTAAATTGCTAGAGAGCGGCACGCAAAATAACTGTAGTAATTAGAGAAAGTTAGGTAAGCTTCTCTATAGAAGATCTAAATACTAACGTTAATAGTAATAACCTAGTAGATTAAATAGATATTAAGCTAAAGTCTAATAATAACTCTAGCTCTAATAGTAATAAATAGGGTAAGGATAAGAATTCCTCTACCTAAAAGCGCTAAAAGGGTCTAAAGACTCTTACTACGCCTAAAGAATAGACTGCTGTAATATAAGAATGCTATAATACTCTATTATCTAGGCACTTTAGCGTAGCTAGGACGTTAGCGAAGCTTTATTATAAATATACCTAGAAGGGGATGCCCTAGGCTATTAAGAATTACGTGTATAACTATACGCCCTATAATAAAGTAGTAGCTCGCTGCTATAAGCTCTATAGGTTATTATAGCCTCTACCTATTCTAACTAAGCTATAGAAGGATGTTATAATAAATTTTATTACTAAATTACCTCTAAGTAAGTTTAGAGGAATAGTTTATAATGTAATCCTAGTAATTATAGATAGGTTCTCTAAAATAGCCTATTATATCCTAGTAAAGGGCGATTAAAATAGAATTAATTTAGCTTAGGCCTAGATCTAAGAGGTTATTTAGCTCTATAGTACTCTAGCTACTATACTATTAGACAGGAGTTCTATTATAAACTTAAAATTATAGAACTTATTTAATTATTACCTAAATTTAAAATAGGTACTTACGTTCGCTTTCTACCTATAGATAGATAGTTAGACTAAGTAATAGAACTAGATACTTAAATAGTACTTATAATGCTATTATTACGTTAAATAAGATAACTAGGCGCTGTAGTTATTACTAGCAGAGTTTACGTATAATAATAGCGTATACTTAACTATAGGGGAGACTTTCTTTAAGGTCTGCTACAGATTTACCCTCTAGAGCGTAGACTAGCCTACTTTACTACTAGGCAATAGAGAGTTGCCTACTAGAATATTAATAGCTATAAAGCTAATTAAGATCTGCGCTAAATACGCTAGAAAAATTAAAGCTGCTAATAAATACTAAAAGTAGCTCTAGGATAAGAAGCGCTTACCTCTTAAGTTAAAAAAAGGAGATAAAGTGTACGTCTCTAGCCGCTATATTAGAATATTCTATCTAAAAAAGAAGCTAGACTAGAAGTACCTA
>MU005628.1:165795-273074 GCA_010405425.1 Lentithecium fluviatile CBS 122367 | reverse complement strand
AGATAATTAGTAGATAATCTTCTACTATATATTAATTATTAATATACCTTCTACTATTCTTACCTTAAATCTTTTCTTAAGAATTTTTTCTCTAAGTTAAATAGACTTAGAGTTTTGTCTCTAGGTTTATAAGGGTAGTGTTTTAATAGTGTTAATAAAGAAGAACTTATATCTATTATACTTTAGACTAAATTAGTATAAGAGTAAGGTTTAGAGACTAGAATAAATTTCTCTAGTTAGATAACTACAGTATTAGCGCTATCCTAGGGTATTATAACTAACTCTATTAGTTCTATACTAGAAACGCTCTTCTATACTAGACTAACGCTAAAGGCAACCTATATAGAGTTATAAGAACTAATATCTACTAAACTATACTAAACTACGCTAAACTGCGCTAACGCCTGCTATTCTTTATATAAAATTCCTATTATAATACTTCTTATAGACCTTATTCTTAAGTCTACTCTACTTATTTATAACCCTTCTACTCTAAGAAAGGTTAGATTTTTTCTAATAATACGTTCTAAACTTCTTATTATATAAGCCTATAACGTACGTATTAAGGACAGCTAAACCCTTCTACTAGTAAGAGGGTAGAGTAGTTAGGAATACGCTCTTAGTAGTACGTTAACGCGTATTATAGTAAGAGAAGGATAGCTTAGTAGATCTTAGAACCTCCTTACACTTTCTAGAGTTAGGAGTTAACCTAAAGAGCTAGGTAACTTACCTCTTCTACTTCTTACGCTTAGCTACCTTAAGGTTAGTCTCTCTAACGCTATACAGTTTACCTAGCTACTATATAGCCCTATTAGTGCTAAACTCTGCTAAAAGGCGCTAAAAGAGTACTTATAGATTTCTTTTAAGGTAAATTCTTATTATTCTCCTTAAAGTCCTACTTTCTTAGGGCAGCCTTAGACCTTTTATAACTATTAAAGTAGACGCTACTCTAAGCGCACTAATTCTTAATCTTTAGAGCCCTATTATACCTTATTAGTACTTTCTTAGTACACTAGTTATTAAATAAGTCCCTTTAGAATATTAGTAAGTAGAAGTAGCTAAAATAGGCTAAAATAGGTAATACGTACTTAACCTACGTATAAATAAGCTTATATAGTTCCTTAGTAGTAGTATTAGCCTCTTATTACTTCTTATTAGTATAGTTAAGCATAATAGCCTTAGAATTAAAGGTTCTAGGGTCTAAGAGCTCTACAGGTATTATTAGAGAGCAACTAGCCTTCGCCTCTTACTAGTTAAACGTAGATAGGTTCTAGAGGTTAAATATAGGGTGCCCTATAGTATATTTATCTAAGGCAGTCTAATAGGCGTTTATCTTTATTAGATAGTCTCTACTTAATAACTTATATAACCGCACAGCCCTATTATGCTTCTTAAGGGTAAGCTTAATAACCTCTACCTTAGAAGGAGATATTACTATTAGAAATAAGCCCTTAAGATTCTCTAGACCTAAAATTATACTTAATAGCAGCTAGAAAAGTTAGAATATACTAAAATAAGCTAAAAAATACTATAATAAACTTACCGCTAAATAGAGGGCCTAATTATTAAGGCATTAGAGATATATTTAGAATAGCACCTTCTTATAGATAGTACTAAGCTAAAGGTAATTACCTCTAGTAAACTTACACTACTCTTCTATACCTAGAACACTATACTTAGCTATAGCCTTAATGTAGCCCTAATAGGGTAGGGTAGAACACTTTCTAGACTTCTTAGTCGCCTTAATGCGAAATTTGTTTATAGTCTTACTACTAGATATAATAAGAGCGATAATAGATTCTTTAGTAAAAGAATAGGCTAAATAGAAGCAGAAAGTAACTAGAAATAGTAATAAGAGTCTACTTAATCTAGTTAGTACTATTCTACGCTAAAATATGCTAGATCCCTCTTCTCTATACTCTTTACCTAGAACGTACTTACCTACTAGTTAATACAGTAGAGGTAAGAGGAAGGAAGAAGAAAGGTAACTTAGTAACTAATACCTAGTATAGGCTTACTAAGAAGCCTGCCTATAGAGTTAGGTAATACTACTAGGTAACTATAAAGGTAGTAGTAAAAATAAAGGTAAAAGTAAGAGAGAAAGTAAAGGTAAAGTAAAGGTAGATAATAAAAGCTCTACTATACACTTGCACTAGGTCTCTAGATAGGCAAAGAAGCGCTATTTTAGACTAAAATAAACTAAGTAGTCTACCTCTAGCCTCTTAGGTTAAGAGGCCCTAGAAGGAGAGATAATATTAGGGCTAGTAGCCTAGACTAGGGTTAGGTAATCCTTCTTTTATAAGCTGCCTTAAATTGTCTCCCTGTAGAGTAGCGATTTGTCTTATCTACACACAAAAGCTACCATTCACCCTTCTATGCAATAATACACTCCTTGCGCTGCCTTATAGGTAACTATCCTAACAGCCTTACTTATTCTTAGCTTTAAATTCTATTACTTTCTTAGCTTTTTTAGGGTCTTCTACAAATCCTCCTTTACGCTAAGAGGTATTAATATATAAATACTAGCCCTAGTAGTGCATATCTCTATAGAGGTAGGGCTTAGTTAGCTTACTATCCTATTAAGGTGTCTTTTTACTATACAGAGATTCCTCTTAATTTAACGTAGCTATAAAGGCTCCGCCTTAAATATTTAGCTTAGTAGAGTGCGTTATTTAATAGTAGCGCAGGTAGCTTAATAACAGCTTAGGCAGCGTAGGTTTAATAGTGCTACTATCTAGGCTAGTTAAGCTAAACTTAGTGTTAAATACTTTAATACTTATTATAGCTGCGTAGCTAGAGTTAACCTACTTAATAGCTTAAATAAGGTCCTTATAAGGGCGGTACCCTAACACCTCTAGTAGGCTAAGGTCTTTAGCTTAATTATAGGCTAACAGGAAGGCTATAGCCTAGTCTTTAAGGTTCTCTCTATAAGTATAGAGCACTTTAGCTAAATTATAGGCCTTCTAGACCTAATATTTATAATTAGCCTATAATAGAGTAAATAGATCTTACAGAGCCTTAAGTTATTTATAGAGCATTAGCTTATCTTTAATCTAATAGATAAGATTCTAAGCTATTATATTAGCGACGTAAGCTTTAATTTAACTAAGCTTATCTCTAGTTCTTTAATATTCTTTAAGCTCTATATAATATAGGCTTAGATCTTTAGTATATTAAGCAGCTAATCTAGGCTTAGTCGCTAGGAAGCCGTTAGAGTTAATAGTAGGCCTAGGCTAAGTAGAGCGCTTAGGCTTACAGAGCTCTAGAATAGTTACAGTATTTAGGTTAATATATTCCTAGACGTCTACGGCCTTAGCTAGCCTCTATATAGTATAGATCTAGAGGTCCTAGTTACGCGGGCCTTAGAGTATAATTACTAAGCTAGCTTTTAACATAGCTAGTAGGTTAGCTCGTAGGTAGAAAGTATTAAATAACGCGGATTAGGCCAGGCTTATAACTATAAGCAGGTAGGGGCTATATGTTAAGAAGGCCTAGGAGCAGAAGTATAATTAATTATGTATTAAGGTCTCCCTGTGTGTCCCCGTAGTTAAAAGCAATCAGAGGCTCTTAAGTAGTGATTAAGCTGAGTCATCAGGCATATTGCCGTTACATGACATAGTAGCTCTGGCTGCTTACACTGAAAGCTCGATAAGCCCTATATATGGGCCTCTACGGTGGGAAGAGCTCATTGGTGGTACTGTAGCGAGGGAAATTAGTCTCGCGACGAAATAAGGTTTTGCCCTAAACCGGTGCGGAAGGTGTTACGGAGACTGTAATTTTTGGTTGCGAAGGTACTCACATGGTTATAATTACCTGTAGCATATAACCAAATACACGCAGAGTTGGAGTGGTGTAGGGTCAAAGTACCCCTCAGTTTGCTCGTAGCGGCGGGTTTCTCGCCCGCAGGGAGGAACGTTAGTCGTTCTTTACGACGTCACCAAACATACTCGCAGTCACTTTCACTTAGCCCAAGATCGTAGCCTAGCGACGCTTATGTCGCTCTGTCAAACGGCCCAGCCAAATTACTTGCTCATATGGATGATAGCTTTTTCACCGCTGTGACTCCTGTTTGCAGACTATCGTCCCTACAAATGGCGCTAATACATTTATTCTCGAGTACCAGAAACTAGTATCACTCTTGGACGCTGACGCATGTAGTGAGGTTACATTCTGTTTATCACATTAAAATGCACAAACGCCGGTGACTATATTCCACTCAGCTCCACCAAGGTGAAGTTCCTGCCCGGCTCTCTCATCCTCCGGGTGCCCTGACTCCTTGTCCACTCCGTCATCAAAACCACCCCACTCATGACCCTTGCAGCATTACTCCTCACCATCCGCTTCCTCTGGGTCCAAGCCTGCATGCAATTACGTAACTGACTCCACCAAATCCCCATCTATCGGTCCATCGTCGTACTTTATCTTCTGTGACCCCGAGAAACGGCCCGACCGACGAATCTTCTGTTCCTTGATATTCCTCCGCGCCTGAGCATTCGCGCGTACAGAGCCTTTGAATACATCGTCATCAGAATCTGAACCAACATCGGCTGCTTGCATGCGACGTTTCGGTGGTCGGCCACGACCACGTTTCTTGGGAGAGACCGGGCTCGCGTCGGACCGCGATTCTTCGTATTCGGATGGTTCTGCGTCGTTTGCTTCATCCCCAGTCTTGTCTCGTGTACGTTTGAGTATCCGACCATGGTCATCGCGGCCCCAATTGAACATTGCCGTAGCGGATTTGCGGATGTGAGGTGGTGTCCAGCGATTGAATATCTCCTTATCTTGATATTTCTTTGTGATTGCGGTCGGTCCACCAAGATGCTTCACGAGAGCTTCAAAGTCGTCAGGGAAATTCCAGACTTCATCTTGATGCTCGGGCTGCACGTGGTACTCAACGCAACGTGTGAGGTCCAGTGCGTCGTATTTCTGTGGGAACACCTTCACATTCTGCGCGAGGTCTTTGAACGGCACAGAAGGATCGCTCTTGCTGCGATCTTTGTGAGTTTCTTTCGGTATGCGAAACCTACTGATAGAGAGGCTCGACGGGTCATGGGCATCTTGTATAATGTGGCCCCCAACAGTCCAATTCTCGAACTCTCCACCACGCTTGCGCATCGCAGGCATCATCATGCGAAGCACGGAATTGGAGGTGGTGGGGGCGTCACCCATTTCGCGGTACATATTGATCATTCTCGCGATGGTGCCGCAAGTGCCTCCGTTGCTGATGACTCGGTCTACCACGTCGATCGACTTGAGCCACTTTGGGAGGAAGCAGGCCAGCTCTGCGACAGTGATATTGCAGGGTCCTATCGGGAATGGTAAATTCTGCGATTGAGCACCTTTCAATTTGCCGTACCCTCCCGGTGAACCCCCGGATTGCGGTGTCCCAGTGCGCGCGCGTCGTCCAGCTGTAGATGGGGTCCGGAGAACTGGTGTCCGCAATACGGGTGCCTGTAGGGCAGGTGTCGGTGCGGCCGGCGTTGTGGGCATTGCAGGAGCTGGTGGGCAGGATACCTGTGCCTGTGCTCGCAACTGAGCCGCCCGCATCTGGTAGGCGGAGGCAACAGGGTTTTCGCAACGCTGGAGCGAGATGGGATACTTGAAGTCTACCCCATGGAAGATCGCGGAGGTACGAATCGGGAACGACGGTTCAATATCCTCAACATTATCTTCTTGTCGGTATAAACGGGACACTTCCGCTGCAGTAGTCGCATTCAAGATCGTTCGCGGTGTTGCTTGGCTTAAGCGATGCTCGTTCCACGCCTGAACTATTTTACGCTCATTTTCAACATATCCGTTGAGAATGCTTTGTGGTTGACGATGCATTTGGATGCAGTCCTCATGTGCGCACCGTATGTTGTGCGTTAGTGCGTCGGCGAGGGCCTGCTTGTCCTGGTACTGGACTAGTACGCTTCCACAGGCGAAGCGCAGAATGTTTCCAAGCGTTTCGTAGGTCAGCGTTGACCACACCAAGCCCGATTGCGGTGCAGGTGTAGGAGCCATGGAGTTTATGGGATTCGTGGAATTGCGGTAGGGGAAGTGATTTGGTTGCAGCCGTGGGTCGATGCGAGCATGGGTTTGGTATCGATAGGGCTGGAAGTAGAAGGTTCCGTATTGGTCCACGTAAGGGCTTCCGTACACAGCTTGCTGCGAAGGTTCATATAGGTTTCCGTAGGGTGTGCCTTGGAAGTTGTCGGGGGAGTACTCGTTGAACGCTATATTTGATAGTCGCGTTGAGTGTTCGGAATTAAATCGCTTTGAAGTGAAGTATCTCTAGTTCCCCAGCAGATGTCTGGTCACTTCATGGATTGTCGCTTCGCGGCGCGCCGCGAAAATATTGTTGGCGTAGAAGGAGAGAGCGTGTGTATTTAAAGCAGTTCTCTCGCACATTGTGCAAGTACAACGGCTGAGGGATAGATGTGCCATTACGGCGAAATGGTTTGCTTTGTTACTGTAAGTTTGATGCCGGAAGAATAATGCCGATACGGATGGGAGGTTCTGGAATCCCTGGTGTCGCGATACGATATATAGA
The DNA here is from genome assembly GCA_010405425.1 of Lentithecium fluviatile CBS 122367. Classification (NCBI taxonomy): domain Eukaryota; kingdom Fungi; phylum Ascomycota; class Dothideomycetes; order Pleosporales; family Lentitheciaceae; genus Lentithecium; species Lentithecium fluviatile. Next base: position 266,542 of record MU005628.1, on the reverse strand, counting down.
TGCTTCTACTCCACAGTCGCTGTTGCCAGTTCTACTGGGTTGGGAATAACCACTTTTCTAGCTGGAAAGGTCCTCCACACTCGCAACTGCACAGGCGAAATGGAGCGACGTCGGCGGCATTCGCTAGTTATCAATTTTTAGTACCGTAAAATTTCGCACATGAAGACTTGTTCGTAATGAATCGATTTTTCCCCCTTTAACAAAGGCATGATTGCCGTAATGTTGAGCTCTAGCAATCATTGTCTACCTAGTTTGCTCATACGACATTGGAAGACCTAGTTGTGCATATGTATTGCTCGTCTGCATCCAATACTGGCGTCGTCCTGTAAGCAAAGGAAAGAACATGATTGGTTGCTCGAGGTCGTCCGTGATTCTGCAGCGACGTGCTGAATTATACATCTGTGCGCACAGCTTGTACGAAGATACTATAGTAATCCCTACTGCGTAGCACTAATCGGTCGTTCAAGCAAGGCTTGCCAAATTTATTGTTGAGCCAATAACGGCTCTTCCGAGGATTACTCCAAAACCGCATAGATCGACACGCTGTGTCCCTCTTCTTACAATGGCCTATTTTAAGAAAACTTACAAATTACAGGGATCGACCTCTTTAAGCGCAGCTTGCGCAACGCTTCTGAGAGATCTTCAGAGGAGATCTTCGAAATCCTTCATTCCTCCACCGGGCACCACGTCTTCACGCCGAATGAAATGGCCGAAGGGGCACTTTGCCATGTTCTTTTTATAAAAAGATCCCACAGCCACTGTATCACATCGAGTCATTTCGTTGCGGTACTGCCCTTTCGAGATTCGTCTAGCATTTCGATCCTCTCGTTTGGACACCAAGGATCCCGGCGTCGAGAGGGCGAGATGACATGATGTCAAATGGTCGATCGGACCCAAGGCAGAGTAATGGCTGATGAGTATTTGAGCAATAACATGCCTATCATCGCAATGCATTCTTGCCTCAAGGTGCCGGGTCTCCACGAGAAAGGAAAGGCGATTACGCCCGAACTTACATTCTTCCTACTTTCACAATGTCTACTTCAAGAACGATTTTTATGTACGCGTTGGCGATTCCAATTGTTCACGCCTTGGAATTTCTCATACACCCCGAGATCGGATCATGTACCGACGTCCAATGCCCCATCCGCGGGGGTGGCATCATCGGTGGCGCAAATGCAGAATGTCAGGTCACTAACCGCACCTACAACCAAATCGGCCTAACAACATTTCCTTCCGCAGTCGCTCCCAGTGGCGAGAATCTGACCTGGACAATCGGCACGCATGTCTATGAGGGCCAGGGGCAAAATGGAACCGCGTGGATCATCGAGAAGGGGTTCTACCTCGGAACACCCCCGGAGCTCCATCTCGCCTCGCAGAACAACGGGGGGTTGCCTTTCCAGGGTTGTGCGGTGTTTTTGCAGGCGAATGAGATGACGAGGCCGCAGAATGGGTCATGGGGGTGTGATAGACAACTCGGGAGTGAATGTCAGACGCAGCTTTTGGGTGCGGCGAGTGATTGGGTGCAGAATAGGCCGATGAGTGATATGAGTACGGCGGATTATTGTCGAACGATGTTGGATAGTGCGGATTTCTGTACGTCGGCATGTTCGGCGGTCTTGGTGAACGACACTTGGACAAGCATGCGGGCAGTTCGTAAGTCGAATATTTATACCCTAGTAGATGAGCGCGACTAACGCGAGGTTTTTCACAGCTCTTACAGGACCCACATCCCCTTCACCACCCACCGAGTTGCAGAATTCGAGCTCAACATGCCATCCGACTCTGCCCAAATCCAACGACCTGACCTTCGTTTACGCCTACAACGACACCGGCACCCCGTCTGGGAGTGAGGGCATAGCGATGATATTAGGACTCAATATCGCCTTGACTGTGTTCTGGTCGCCAGACGGAGAGGCTGAGGGCGCGTTGGGCGAGCCCGATGCGCATATGAGTTGCTTGTGGCCGGTTGGTGACACAGCTGTGTCAAAGGTGATAGATGGGGGGGTTAGGGCGGGGAGGCCAGCCGTCGATTGGACAATGGGGTTTATTGGGTTGGTCGTGTTTTGTCTGATGATGTAGCGCATGGGAAGAAAGACGTCTACGAATGGTTTGACCGTTGTGGAGAACCTCACGTAGTTCGATGATTGGAGACGGCGGAGGGAGTGTGCTGATCCAATTGCGGCATGCAGAAGGGTTTTATGTAGTGCGGAGTGAGGTCTTGGTTGAGGTTGCCTCCCATGGTGCCGGCTCGGGGTCATCTTGTTGTACTAGTCCGCTTATGGTAAAGCGCGTATCTTCCACTCTCAAACCTCGCCACAATCTGAATGTTATTCTACCTCACTCCCGTCTAATACGACTTGAAGACGATCAACCACAATCAGCTGAGAGCAGATAAAGGCCTCGACTAGCCGTCTGCCTAGGTATGGAGCTAGATGCACTGAAGCATAGCGCGGGGCTCGGCCCATCGTCGGCGGACTGGCCCCGCGATGTTTCTTCGTCAGCGAAGACTCTAGAGACAGTGGAGACGGCGTTGCGTCTCCTCCAAGACTCTAGGATGCGCCTGAACGATACCGCACATGGACAGCGAAAGCCGTGACGCCGATCGCGACCAAGCCTGTAACGAATGCAGACGCCGGAAGGCTCGTTGCGACAAGACTCTGCCCGAATGCGGACCTTGCAAGAAGAACCGCCGTCACTGTCTGTATGAGCGACACAGCAGGACACCTTTAACGCGCAAGTACTTGACTCAGGTCGAGGAGCAGCTCCGACGTGCGCAGTTGCAGGCTGCACGCTCGGATGCACGCGCTCAGCGCGCCGAAGCGCGTTTGCGACAGCTGGATGGCGAGAGAACGGGGCCGAGCGATAGCAGCGTTATCAACCATGAAGACGAGACATCCCCCAGCGACGAGCTGCCAATACCCTTCGAGGGCCCGCCCTCAGGACCGGCCGACTTCAGTTGGGACGAACAAACGCAAGATACGGGGCTGCCCGAGACGAACGCGCCCACGAATGGCTCACAGGGCGAGGATGAAGGCGCTGTGGACGGCATGGCCTCGTTGACCGTCGACGACAATGAAGTCGGTTATCTGGGCGTAGCTTCCGGTGCCGCTATGCTCCGGTTGCTCCTTCCCGATGCGCACGCCTCGTACAAGCAGATACCTGTGCACCCCACTACCGCCACCGCCACCGCCACGGCTACGTCGGAGCTCTGGCTGGACACGCCGCTGTGGGATGCGCTCGACATAGGAGCTGTTGATCTAGATGCTGCTATCAACGCTTATTTTGGCCTATACCACAATTCGTACCCGCTAGTAGAGGAGCACACGTTTCGCGCCCAGTATTCTCAGGTCATCCCTCGACCCAGTGGCCGCAGTTGGCATGCCTTAGCCTTCATGATAGCAGCCGTCGGATACTTCACGGCCGCCACTGGTCCGACCGACACCGATCGACGCCTTTTCATGGCGGCAAAGTCAAACATGTCCATCGAGAGTTTGGAGATGGGCAACATCACCCTCGTGCAAACGCTGACGCTCATGTCAAACTACCTTCAAAAGCGTAATAAGCCTAACAGTGGCTACAACTACCTTGGGCTCGCCCTACACATGGCCATGGGACTTGGGCTGCACAAGGAGTTCCACGACTGGGACATTTCACCCCTCAATATGGAAATTCGGCGCCGCGTGTGGTGGTGCATTTTCGTCTTCAATATGGGCGCTGCCATCACGTTTGGCCGTCCACTAGCATGGCCGAATCGCAACGTCGAGGTTTCTCTGCCGCTGAACGTGAGCGACAGAGCCTTGACCAATCTGTCACGTACTCTCCCGAAAGAAGCGGACCACGTCACGACCTACAGCTCAGTTATCATGCAATCCAAATTTCATGTACTGACGAACGACATTTACACCCGCGTCATCTCCATGCCCTTTCCATCGGCCACAGAGCTCGTTCGACTGGATGACACCTTGATCGGAAAATGGGTATCGTCTGTGCCGGCATGGTACCGCCAGGACGCACCTGTACTGCCCCAGTTTGCGACTGGCCACGCAATAATGTGGTGGCGTCTCAACAACTTCAGAATCATCATGTACAGGCCATATGTGATGCGCCGCGTTCTGCAAGCTAGGTCTCACAACAGTAACAATAGCCACGATGTCCCGCCGGCCGTCCAAGAGGCGTACCATCGCTGCCTCCGCGAAGCAGAAGCAAGCATAACTGCCATTGGCGATTTTTGGGCTTCAACACCGCCAACGAGATTGTCGGCTTGGTACGCCTTGTATTTTCTATTCCAGGCTTCTCTCATACCCTGCGTATGTCTTCGCAACGAGCCCAATGCTTCCTTGTCTGCAAGCTGGCGCTCGCAGATCACCCAAACCCTGCATACTATGCAGCTCATTTCGCCTGTGAACCCAAGTGCGCAAGAGTGCTATAACGTCATACAGCGACTCTGTGGTCCGTTCCTGCGACCCCAGCCTTACGAGCAGCCCGTTGGTGCTTCACCAGATAGCAATATCGCCGGCTATCCTCCACAAGAATCCACACAAGAGTCTCCACAGACACAGATCAACAATGTGTACGCTATGATGTGGCCGAATGCAAACCCTGCGGATGTCGACGTTCTTATGCAGGATGGGATGTGGACGGGATTTTTCTCGGACCTGGATGGCCAGGCACAACAGACGATAGATGGTTCCGGTAATGCTAGCACTACGCAGTTTCCATGGGGTTGAAGTGGACATTTCAATCCCCCGCCAACGACTTCCACTCTGTTCATTCTCGGAAAGTCGGTCTTCGCCTACAGATTTCCACACCACATGTTCGATTACAGACCGCCTGGCCATGCAAGTGCGGCTCGTGGAAGGCTTGATGCATGCCGCCCCCTTTGTGTGGGTCGGTATTCAAACGTGGAGGACGTCTCACGATAAGCGGGCCGGGCATTCAATAGCACTGAGCAACTTGCACTTCAGTGAACATTGCATCTCACGAGGTCGACGACCATAAATTGAAGATTGCAACGTTTTGAAGGTTCAAAGCCCAAATGAATTCGCATCTCTCAGTATATACAGCCACCACTACCGTTTGACCTGATTCGCTCACAACTACTATATACATATACTCTGCTGCACAGCTTCCAAAGGCCGCTTACGCCACCTGTTCTTTATGCTCCTTGTCCGCGAAGACCATCTCCTTCTCAATCTCCTGGACATCAGGCACAGCGCCCGGCCCATCAAAAATCTCCGCGATCTCCTCGAGGCTACGACCCTTGGTCTCGGGGAATACCAAGTACGTAACGGCCAAGAATATCACGAGGAAGCAGCAGAACACGATGTAGTACTTCCATCCAAGGTTTTCCATGCCAATCGGATTGACAAAGGCAGCAATCACCAAAGAACAGTAGATGGAGAGCAGTTCACAAGTGATTCCCTTTGACCTCAGAGTATACGGGAAGATCTCTGTCGGATATGACATGAGGAGGGGCGTATAGGCGATGTCGTAGTGGAAAAAGAAGGCGAAGAGACACACGACTACGACATACCCGGCCGTCTTGTTGCCTTGCTCGTTGTTGACCGCCGAGCACGCCGTCCAGATGATGTACGAAACAAGCATACCGATGCCGCTCCAGATAAACAGCGTCCGACGCCCAAGACGGTCCACGAGGAATGCCGCGCCCAATGCGGCTCCAAAGTTGAAGAGCTGCAGGAGTCCGTTGATGAGTGTTTGGTCGAAGGAGTCTGTGATCCCAATCGAGTTCAGCACAAGCGTGAGGTAGTAGCTGACGACACCTATTCCGTTCCATTGCGCAAAAGAACCGAGGCAGACAGCGATGAACAAGCGTTTGCGGTTACCAGGAGTCGCAACGAGCGTGCCCCAGTTGATGGCCGATGCAGCCCTTTCGTGCCGGATGGCTTGAACGATCTCGCCCATTTCGCGCGCCACCAGCGGACTGTTTGGGTCGCCACCAGCGTGGTATCTGGTCAGAATTTCGTGAGCCTCCTCAGTGCGCTCTTGGGCTACGAGCCATCTAAGTCGCGTTAGCAAGATCATGGTAACGGACAGCTGCGTTTCGCTTCGTACCTAGGAGATTCTGGCAGAAACCAGATGAAAGCAAGCTGAATGCAAGGATAACCCGCCTGGAGAATAGTGGGTATCCTCCAACTCCAGTTGCTTTGATGCCTTTCCGTACCGAACGTTGTCCATGCAGCGAGAATTGCACCAAGATAGTACATCGTCCAGAACGCAGATGTGTACTTTCCTCGGTGTGTCGGATATGCCAGCTCAGCAATCAGCATAGGAGATGGCTGCACGACGAACATGCCCGCACCGCCAACGATAAACCGCGATACAACAAATTGCGCCAGCGTAGTTGAAGTCGCCTGGATGGTGGTGGCCACGATGACGCCAATCAGGCCGCTGAAGAGCACAACCCGCCTGCCATATCTATCCGACAATACTCCGATAAAGGGCAATACAACCACCGATCCTATTGATTGCGCAGCATTGATGAGACCGAGAAGGGCTCCCGCGGGGCTGTCGAAGTAATCTTGCCATTGCTTCAATGACTGGAGGCCGTTCATGAGAGATCCTGCGATCGTCGGTAAATGCTCTTCCAATCTAGAGGAAGATAAACCAACCTACCATCGTAGCCGGCTACCGCAGAGGATAGCAGTGGGATGAGCAAGATCAAATTGAGTCGCAGCAGATGCGGTGTCTGGAACCAATATTTCGTCGTTTGAGGCAGCACCTCAGCGAGGGCACGGCCAACAATTGCTTCGTCCTTCATGATGATGCAATGCAGAAAATTATTTCGAATCACCAAAGATGGACAGAATTGTGGAGATGAGCGATGCAGATGCCCCATCTCAAAACAAGGCGAACAACTCCATTTAATACCCCATCCCTACCGCACTTGGATTACTCGCCAACTCGCTTGCTCACGTCTTTCGCGAGTGGTAAGTGTTAGATCCGCATATAATTCGAACATAAGGTGATTCCGGCGAAGCGGCTCCCTGGGGTCCCCGGATATGCCTCCCCAGGTTCTGTACCTAGGTGCCGGGTTTGGGGTGCACTGCAGACCGTTTTGTTGGATGTGCGTCGGAAGCGAGGCGGCGGAGGGCGACTGTCACCCCAAACTAAGCTAATCGGGCCGATCATAGGTTTCGGCAAGTTAGCCGGGAAAGATTACTCTGACGTCACCCTCAATGTTTTCGGAACATCCTCTCATGCCTCTGCAGAGGTGAATATGCTGCCAGCCATGAGAGACGCTGTACGGCGCCATGCAGGGCGAAGTGCGACCACAATTCATCGATTGGCGATCTGGGTTTGCCCTTCGAAAAGCCCTCTAGTGTATTATCTTCATCAAGGAGCGGAGCATCACTTCCCGACCGTGTGGCTTGGATATCGAACGCTCCGGACACAGGCGACTCGACTCTAGGACCGCAAAAGGCGAAGGCGTATCATCATCGGAGGTGAACTTATATGCTTACTGTATGTGTCTTACCGGGGGTATATGTGCCTCAACGGCTTCTCGCGAACCTCGCTCCAAACGTAGTACTCATTTCCACCACAACCTAGGCTTGGCGAATATCATAATGGCTCAATACCCATGGCATTTGAATTACAGTCTACCTCAATCTACCTAGCAGTATATCCCCCATCGACCACAATATCTGCGCCAGTAGTGTACGTACTCGCGTCGCTTGCTAGGTACAAGTAGGCCGCCTTGAGCTCCCTGGGATCCGCATCGCGCCTCAACGGTGTCAAGCTGAACCATTCCTCTTTCATCTCAAATGGACAGTCTGCCGAGATAGCAGTATCGATGTACCCCGGGCTCACGCAGTTTACGCGTCCTCCCCATTTTGCCCACTCCACGGCCAAAGACTTGGCCAGGTGGATCACACCAGCTTTGCACGCGTTGTAGCACGTTTGCTCCTGTGGAACGTTGGCCGCGTGGCCGGACATGGAAGCTGTGAAGATGCAGTTGCCGACTACTCATATCATCATCAGCAATCAGCCGCACGTTAAAATGAAGATGATGACTAACAGCCTTGTGCTCTGAACACCAATCCGGCCGCTCGTGCACAGTAATACGCGCCATCGAAATCAATCGCGCGTACGCGATTCCAGTCCTCGACTCTGTCGTCAAGGCCGCCTGCTTTCGTCGGTATACCCGCATTCGCAATCATGATATCGAGGCGTCCGAAGTCGCGGACCACATCTACCACGCCTTTCTCCACTGCGGCGTAGTCTTCCACCGCGACTTGGTAGGTCTTAGTCTTGATGCCGAAATCGGCCGAGATGGTGGAGGCGAGGGCAGCAGCGTGTTTCGAGGTGTGGTACCATATTGCGATCTAGTACGCGGTCTCCGCGTTAGCGATATACATACTGGGTGCAGAGAGAGGTGGCGTTCGAAGATTCGAGAACGTACATTTGCACCTGCTTCAGCCAATCCACGCGCGATCTCATATCCAATGCCGCCCGCTCCGCCGGTTATGATGACAGTCTTACCGTCGAGGCGGAACATCTTGAAGACGCTGTCTTCGATTTGAGGATTTGGGGCTCGGATGGAGACTCTGGTGGCGCCATTGCCATTTCCATTGCTGTTCCCGTTTCTATTTGAGGCGGTCATTTTGGCGTGACTGTATGAAGAAGAGAGTATGGACAGAGAGGTAAGGAATATGAGTCGATTGAAAGCCAGATTTCCGTATTTCTACATTGGTTTGACTGTTGGAAGTACTCGGTATCTACATATCGCCAGTCACACATGCATGCGCATGGCCAACACTCTGGCACTCCAAAAGGGTCACCCATCCCACATCGCAGCAGCCCCGTCAATGGATTTCGGACATGAACCTCGGCTGGAGCTGTCTTCTCAGCAGAGGGTCACCTGTCACCTCTTGGAAGACATATCGAAACGCACGTCGGATGTCGGAACTTTGACTTCGGAAGACTAGGGTTTGGCACGAGTTCCGAGCGGCTTTTGGGGCGACCCGCTCCGTTCTGTTCGAAGGTCCGAGCGCATCGGTGCGGGTCACTTCACTAGGATCCCGGTCGGCTACAAAATGGAGGAGCCAGCCCGGCCCAATGCATGAACGCAATCATGATACAGGAGCTGAGGACGAAAAATTCGTGATGGGTTGAGGGTGCGGTCTGGCGGGAGTTTAGTCCAGAGAACGATCCTGGATGCGATTCGATTGCGTTTGCTCTCTATCACACCATATTCACCCTGGAATACGAATAAGGCGCATCCAGGAGGAGTGCTCTCACTGTTTGCGAATATATCCTTCGGTCTCGCTGCGAACAAGGAACAGTTGCCGATTCTGGCAATTGAGAGCAAATAGGCAGCCAGGCCTTGTAACCCCGAATCGCTTGCATGTCGCACACACGAACCTGAAGGTAAAAGACGATTCTATTTGCAAAGGGGAAGACTACTGGACACCTTCGATAACTACTTTGAAGACGCCTTCTTGCGCTGCCTTGACTAATTCAAACGCCTTTTCGGCTTCCTCGAACTTGAAACGATTCGTGATCAGACGTTTCACATCGACTTTGCCGGTTGCCACCAGGTGCACGGCGTTGGGGTAGCAGCCGACGGAATACCTAATGGAGCCCTTTATCGTCAATGCCCGAATGCAAGCCGTGGTAATAGGAAAGACGACGTTCTATAGCACTTCAAGTTAACAAACGCACACGGACCCAGAGGGAATAGACCGACCTCCTTGCCCATACCTGCTTGGACATACGTTCCGCCCTTCCTTGCAACATTGATACCAGCTTGGATGCACGGCTCCGCACCAGTGCATTCCAACACCACATCAGCGCCCTCGCCAAGCCCAAACTGCTCTTTTATCATCTTCGCAGTCTTCTCTGAGTGTGCCACAGGATCCTCGCCTTGTTCTGCTTGTGGAGGAAGAAACGTCTCATCCGCGGCATACGACTTTGCAAAGTCCAGCCTTGCCTGCGAGATATCAACAGCAATGACCTTCTTTGCGCCTGACGCCTTAGCCACCGCCTGCGACAGCACACCGATTGGCCCCGCGCCAAACACCACAATCGTCTGGTTTGCCCTCACATCAGCCACCTTGCAAATCTGCACCGCGACCGACACAGGCTCGACCATAGCTGCCTCCTCCATATCCATATGATCCGGAATCTTATAGCAGTAATCGCTCGCAACGGTATAATACTTCGCCAGCGTCCCATCCCACGGCGGCGTCGCTGCAAAAATGGTATCATTGCAAAGGTTATAGTCGCCTGCACGGCAGTAATCGCACCGTCGGCATGGCACACCCGGTTCGATGGCTACCCGATCTCCGACCTTGAGATTGGTCACGCTGGATCCAACGTCGACGACGGTTCCGGAGCTCTCGTGGCCGAGGATTATGGGGCTGCTGAGGATGAAGTCGCCGATGCGGCCGCGTTGCCAGTAGTGGACGTCGCTGCCGCAGATGCCGGTTTGGGCGATGTGGACGCGGACGTCGTGGGGGTCTCGGAGTTGCGGGATTGGTCGGTTTTCGAAGGCAACGTCTTTGATGGCGCGGAGGACGAAGGCCGGGTTCGTGTCTGTTGCGGTTGTAGTTGCGGACGACATTTGGGAGGTCGCCTGTGGCGATTCGCTGGCCTTTGAATTAGGAAGCAAAGGAAGATGCGCGAAAGGTGGTGACCAGAGTAAGTCCTTTCGTATAAGAAAAGTGCTCTGGATATTTTTCGGCGGTAAACAAGTGTCGCGCACGTCGATGCGCGTCACCCCGCATGGATGGAGGGGCAAAGGCGCTACGGACGCAGGGTCGAGGGCATCCGTCAACCTTCAGCGGGGCACGGCGTGGAGCTCCGAAAGCCATGTGATGGGAAACGTGCAGCTTGCATGCTTGTATTCGCCGTTGTGCTTTGTCGATCTCGGCCCACGCAGCTGTAATGCATCGTGAAAAGGTGCACCCACTCCGAAGACTAAAATCCACTCACCACCATGGCCTTCTTGCCGACAAGGTCTCTAGCTATATGCGCATGGTAATGGCCCCGCCCATGTGGTCCTCTACAGCGCTCTATTCTCTTCTTCGTTGTGTTCATCGCTCATCCTCTTGACATCGCCTCTTACCGTTCTGTTATTCGTCACAAACCAACCTCCACAATGCCTCTCCACCAGCCCTCCAACCCTGAGCGGCCTGTAATAAATCACTTCTCCCTCAAAGGTAAGACCGCAGCCGTGACAGGCGGCATCCGCGGCATCGGCCTCTCCGTCTCGCGCGCCCTAGCAGAAGCCGGCGCCAACGTCGCCATCCTCTACACCAGCACAACAGACGCACCCTCTATCGCCGCCAAAATCGCCCAAGAAACCGACGTAACCGTAAAAGCCTACAAGGCCAGCGTCGAAAACAAAGAAGAGATCGCCTCGGTACTCAACACTATCGCTTCCGACTTTGGACAACTCGATATTGTTGTTGCAAACGCAGGAATCGCGAACCATTATGCAGCTGAGGACTACACGGAAGAGCAATGGCGCCACATCATGTCCGTCAACCTCGACGGCGCCTTCTACACCGCGCAAGCCGCCGGTAAAATCTTCAAGGCCCAAGGCCACGGCAACCTCATCTTCACCGCTAGCGTCTCCGCCATCCTCGTCAACGTGCCGCAAAAACAGGCCGCATACAATGCCTCCAAGGCCGGGGTGGTGCAGCTAGCCCGCTGCCTGAGCGTCGAGTGGGTTGAGTTTGCGAGGGTGAATTGCGTGAGTCCGGGCTTTATTGCGACGGATATGTTAGATGTGCATCCGAAGGAGTGGCGGGATAAGTGGTTTGGGATGATTCCGGCAGGCAGGTTGTGTGGGCCGGAGGAGTTGAAGGGGGCTTATGTGTTTTTGGCTAGCGAGGCGAGTTCGTATATGACTGGGGCGAATTTGGTTGTTGATGGGGGGTATACGTTGCCTTGAGGGAAGTGTTGAGTATTCATTTGAATAGTCAAGGACAATTTAGTACTGTTGTTCTGGTTGTCATACTGGGTCTAGCATTTCTCCTCCGAGTCATCACGATGCTATACTCTATTGGAAACCACGTAGCTATATTAACATTTTCTTATCTCTGTGCAAAGAGACTGCACCTTCTTAATTCTCAATAACAACATCCGGTGTAATCAACTTCTCCCTTATCAAATCCGCATTCACCAAATCATTCTCTCTCACCCTCTCAGCAGCCTTGAGCGCACTAGTCTCAATCCCCGCTACCAAATGCCTTCGCACAAGACGTTCCAGCACCACCTCTTTGGACACATCAACGAACCACTTCTCATCACATAATGCCGCTACACCCCTCCATGGCTCCTCTTCCAGAAGAGTGTAATTACCCTCCACGATAATTAGACGGTTGCGGGAGGATATTGGGATGGCATTTTCTACTGGATCTTGGATCGCGTGATCGAAGCTAGGTGCGTAAAGGAACTGTTCGGGTTGGGACGTGGCTGTTAAGGGCATGCATTTGATTGACTTGACAAGATCGACGAATGCAGTTGCGTCGAACGTGAACGGTGCACCGCGTCTTTGGAAAGTCAGCGTTGGGTTCTCGAATTCTGCTAATGCGTTTTTCGTGTAGTGAAACCCGTCCTACGATGCCTTTCGTCAGCCTCGTCGATACAAGGTAGATATGAGTGCGATGTTCAAGGGGCCACATACCATAGGCACAACAGCAGCATCACATATACCCCTCGAAGCGAGCTCCACCAAAAGTGCTTGCGACACAGTCGATTTGCCTGATCCTGGCACACCTGCAAGTGCAACGAGAATGCGTGACTGTGGATCCGATGTTTGCTGCTGGACGAGAAGGTTCTCGATGCGCTTGACTAGATCAAGTATGGTTCCCACGAGGGTATCCGTGACGATGTCCTTGGCCATTTTGAAGAAGATGTCTAGGTCAGTTGAAGAAGTCTGAATCGTGAACGGAGGATACCGAGGGTAGCATAGTAAAGAATACAACCATTAATAGTCGGGATCTAGGATATTAATCCATACATTGGAGACAAATTTACATCTTGGTAAAGAATATCAACTGGAAATTCTGAGGGCGAGGCGCTTTCGGCCGTTGTGGGGTTCGGGGGACTGTCGCCCTGACGCGAGTCATGCGGGTGACCTCGTCATGAGTAACTGATTCGTTAGGAATATTGAAGGTTTCTGGCACGCTGCTTGTATGTAAGAGCAAGGCGCGTAGATGTCATGTTGTGCAAAGTGATGGCTCCAATGAAACCTTCGTGAGATTGTTCGATATTAATGGGGGAATGATATCTCAAGTGCTACCATTAGTATTGGTGTATCATTTGGCTGAGCCTCATTCGACATCGCAGTGCATACACGCCTCAAGGACGCCTTCCAACATGGTATCACCAAAGCTGACAAGATGATCCAATTACGATCCGGTCAGTAAGCATGGTAGTTGTCTTCTTTCAGGCGCTCGTCCGAAAAGAAAGAGTAATTACGCAATGACGGCCGTGATACAGTCGTTGCCTCGACCGACGCCCTCGTATATTTTTTTATACAATATTTTGCTGTTCGTGGTTAGTTTTCCGAGCTACACTTGTGCGCGGCTCCCTCATCTCCTGGTTCTGCAAATCCTAACCTCCGACAGTGGTTCTAAGACCTCTCTTAACAACACTCTCATTTTGAAACTATTTTTAATTAATCTTTTCAAAACCGTTAATTGCTCTTCAGTCAAAGTGTACAGGTCATCACCACATATTTCTCCGACCACTCATCGAGTACACACGCAGATGTTGCACGCAGAAGTCTTGCAGTCGCTCGAGGGTTGTACAGAGATTATTTAATCCCTCTTTCCAAGCTCTCACACCTACTTCCAGTCTTTTTATATTTTCTTAAGGTCCCGTTTCGTCGCCAAGTAGGCACACTCTGACGAGCATCGTAATTTCCGGTCACGTGTATTCGATTCGGCACATTTGCCGAAGTGCCTAGGACATCCTCTTGTTTAGTGTTCAGTTAGGGAAGCACCATAGAGAGAAGATGTGGCCTTAAGCCAGAGTAAGCTCAGTGGAGCTGCAAAGACAGCACCAACACGCAGCTCAAACTCCCGTGGGTAAGTCGTGCTCGCACATACCAATGCCAACGACGCTATTATAATTAAAGTGAATGGCGGTACAATGTTCCAGCTATCCTAGCATTCCCTCCCCTCAGCCGTATGTTGCTCTACCTGGGGTATTCACTTCAACATGAACTTCACGGAATTCGGTTCGTACGATTGCCACCTAGCATTGTGCATTGAGGTAGTGTTGTGATCGCAATCTGTGCTCGCATTATCACGCGTAGAATCGCGGTGTGAATGCGGTATGATCACGGTGCCCTTTCCGCGCTAGTCAAATTGCGCGCCGACTCCTCGATGTAAACAAGCCCTCAACTACACGCTCACAACCCTATCCATCTCACGGCTGTTTCGGTCACAAAATGGCGCCTTCCACTGGTCAGAACCAGCCAAGTAAAGCCGCGTCCATCGAGCCATCTCACAAGCATCCAATTCCCGATGTCTATGCTCCCGAGCGAGGACGACCAAGCAAGGGCCGGAAGGTAGCCGGCCGTGAGTCCTCTATTCTGCTATTGGTTGTTACTAGAGCGTGACTAATATGGCGTAGTTCCCCCGCTTCATATCAACAGCCAGCCCTTCACCCCGAATGATCTCTTCCACGAGTACCAGATATGGTGCAGATTGGCACTGGTCGATAGGAAGGGTCGAATTTTTCGAGAAACGGACATCTATTTGACCAAGGATACAACAGTACCGACTCCCATGTCTGCTGAAGAGGAATCAGACTTCTACCGCGCATTCACGAACAATTCCGCAAATGTCAATTGCCTGAATGAGCATGCCAACATTGCTGAAGCAGATTTTCTAGGATTCAGAGTTCGCCCTCATCAGGGGACCTCCGATTCGGGTACACAACCTAGCGGTCACAGCCAAGCAATGCCACCAAATTAATGATGGGGTTCACGAGAAAAGAGAAGGAGGATGAAGGGTCCAAGCGGGGGCAAATGCTTGAGCAGCAAAAGTTTCGCGTAGGGTTTGAGGGCATTGTTAAATTCGGGTGGAATTGATCTTGGGGATATTATCAGTCTGTATTCTTGCACGCGGCCCGGACAGTCTTCCCTTCCTTAATCCTTGCGTCCTTCCAGTCAATATGCTTCCATCCTGCAACGTGTCGCCCATGGCGCTGATACAAGTCAACGACCGCCCCCGCATTCGATAATGCCGTCCAGACGTAGCTCTTGTTCAGGTCGTTGATACCCACATATTGCACTCTATGGCGGTCATCCCAAGTGCAGCCAAATTGGAGGTTAATATTGGACAGACGAGGAAACTGCTGCTTTGACGCTTCAAGTTGCTCCAGGACTCTGCCACGTCCTTGTCTGGCCACAAGATCCCTAACGTTGTGAGAGAATCGGTGAATTGCGGTCCGAGATTATTCTCAATTGCTTGCTGAGCGCTTCGCCAGTCAGAGTACGGCAAGCTTATTTTCTGGAGTTTGGGGAATGTTCAGAGTGATCGCGCCGGCGCGGTGATTTTCTCTAGCCAGCCAAGCTCCCACCTATTCACATAGAAATTGATCTCCCGGAGACCCCACACCACAGCTTCCAGATCCCTGAATATTGGGCTGAATGACCATAACGGTATGCTGAAACGTGTGCCTGTGCTCTTGTCCGGAATCTCGAAATCAAATCGCTCGAGTTTGGAGTCAAGCTTGCTCAACAATGTAGCAAAGTGCGAATCTGCTCGCTCCAAGGCGAGCAAATCTATCTGGCGTCCAGCAGTGAAATCCCATTCTGTCTTGAGTGTCTTCAGGTTGTGCGGTGGGACGACCATATCGTGCTCGCAGGAACTTTCGGCAGTAATCGTAAGGCCGAATACTTCCAGTGTCCCAAGTTGTGGGAATACTCGCCCCAGAATTGCCATTTCGACCACGTGGATGCGAAGGCAGGATAAATTATCCACTCCCGACGAAGTCTGGAAGATGAGCGTCCCGAAAAGCGACTTGAGATACCCCATGCTGCCCATGGAGATTTCGAGATGAAGGTTGCGTAGTAGCATGATAAGCAAACCTAAAGGAACGGAACCAAGTCCTAGCTCCAATACGCTGGTCCAAGCGTCTCTTGCCCTCATAGTCACCCCGTTGTATGGTATTGCCTTCCCCACCCTTAATACCTTCTCCTCGATCTCATCAGATCCAGCCTCTTTACTCGTTCCGCAGGAGCCGGCCCATCGACCAGCGTGCGCAGGAGAAGATATGGGCGTACGAAGAACACTGGACCAAGATCCCAGCCGTTTTGGGGGATGTTAGTTTCAATAATCTGGTACGTTAGAATACCTCTTCGGCGGGCCCTCTTAGCTTCGGACTGGTTAGGCAAAGATCTAGCATGGTGTAACGGAATGCATCCTTGGTGGTATAGCGGTCGGCGCGGAGATGCTCGAATATCTCGAGAGAGTTCGTTGGGGAGACTTTCGAGTCCTGACATACGAGTTGGGTGACTTGCTCAGAAATCAGAGAATAGTCTTCCGAATATGGTATCTAGGAGACGTTTCGGCAGATCTGGATATTGTTTAGAGTTAAGGAGCTTGTAAAACGCACCACTTACAAATCCCCACACGTTTGAAACCATGGAACTTGCGGGGAAGTCTTATTTGCGCACGATTTTATCTGCTAGCTTTTGTACCCGAGGGCCCGTTTGTCAATTTCACAGAAACGTAACTATGACGCAGTGTTCTGCGGACATCCCATTGTCAGGTAAAGCTGTAGCGCCAACCTTTTCTGCGCTCCTTTTGTCCTTATTTCATGTGCATTGCTAATAATTTAGCTTATGATCATCCACTGCAAGTCAGTCCCCTAGTGGCCCAGGCAAAACGACAGTCGGGTCGTCTGGCTGAGTGTATATATCGTGCATGCGCAACATGACTCTCAAATTACTAAATGCAGGCAGGTATTCCCTACTCACATAATGTCTACAAAATAAACATTCTAGTTCCCACACAATGCCTATTGCCACTCCCCACCCCATCCAAAGAGTTTTGTACCGACATATGAACTAATGAATCTACCGAAACGTAAAGTATTTCAGTAAAGTAGTTTAGTCTATCGGTACCATACTGAACCATCGGACAATATTCTCTGGCCGTATCAGTGACCGTACTCAGCGCTTGCATAAGCAGAAAGGCAATCTATTCTACTTTCGAGTCAGGGGTAATAGGCCCGAATCACACAAGGTGTCCAAACGGCTAACGATCAGTCAAGATGCCCGGAGAAGGATTCAACGCCAGCCTTCAAGGGCTCAGATCTTCCCAGTTCTTGGACTTTCGACGTCCACCCTTTTTGGGACGACGAACCATCCACTCCCCCGTCTGCTTGACCACAGAGTCCAACGTCTCCAGACCCAATTCAGGAACCATCAAATCCATGCCCTCCAAGATCTCGATGTGCTCCCAGCACCACACCCAATTGATCCTCGTCTGCATACCCGTCTGCGTAAATATGACCATAGACCTGAACTTTTCCGGAACGCTGAGTGGGTCAATTGCGCGCATTAGTGTTTCTTTCTTGAGACCTTTGGCCAGCTTGCCGTTGAGCTCGGTGATACGAGCGGTCACGACGGAGGTATAGAGAATGTGGTAATGGTCTTTCCAGGTGAAGTCAACGCGGCGCCCCGCGTGACAGCATACGGTGCGGATTATCTGGGCATTGGCGGAGAAGTCGTTATCGGCGGGGGTGGGAGCGTTGCGAATCAAGTCTAGGTTGAAGCCGGGACTGCGTCCCTGATTTGCGATTTCGCTTGTCACTTGCGGGGTCGGTGAGGGCGAGAGAGAGTCGCTCAAACTCCGTGTACTTGGGCTATTGGATGCAGCGTTCTGCTTGACAGCACGTGGCGGATGATGTGCGGGCACTAGCGCTTCTGGCACGCGAGGTTGGCAGCGGTAGTTCTCCAGGACGCCGTTTTCGACGTGTGGGTAGTACGGTAGCTCAGTTGGCTTAGGTCCATGAATATGAAGCGATCCGGGAGTGACAGGTCGACTCATGCTGGTAGAGTCCGTTTGAATGCCGGCATTATCGCCCGCAATGCGTTGTGCCGTAGCTGCCCCGAACTCTGAATAAATAAACGTTAGTGTCTTATATTTTACAAGGGACGGTCTCACCTTGTCTGCCTGCCAATGCTGGGTCGATATGTGTCTCCCAATCCCCATTCCGACCGTGCACGTGTGCACGGTTCTCACTCAAGTTCGACGCTTTGGCATCGCATTGATCAGTGTCCTCACCGTTCCTAGTCGACATGGTTGAACCGTGCTCTATTCAGTGGTGGAGCGTGCTCTTTCTATTGATTAGTATATATGAAGTAATGCGCTTTTCGGGTGTGAGCCGGAGTTGGCGGATTATTTTCGTAGGTGCCAAGAGTGAGTGAAAAGCTGATGTAGTACAGCAAACAGTGAAGGCCTAGAGAGTTGCTTGGCAGTTATTGGCCGAGGTTTTGAAAACAGACTTTGGTGCCTAATACAAATGTCAATTAGAATGGAAGGAGTGACTGATTTCTCGAGGGAAGACTCGGGCATTCGCGGAGAGCATTGCTGGAACCTACCATAGGTAGTCGACAGCAACTTTGCAAGCTGATTGAAAGTGGTGTGGCGATTTCAGAGGAAGCAGGAGGGACTGCGGTCAGTAACTGCATGCATAGTCTATGGTAATTGTCCCTCGGCATTGTTCATGCGTTGTACAATTTTTATCGGTAGTCGAATTTTTATCACTCTAACAAGTGTTTTGCTACCTGACTAGAATTGTCTTTCGGAGCACATCAGAATTATTCAAGATACCTCTCAGCCCTGCCGGAAGATCGCTGAGTAAAGGTTATGGTCGCGTGAGAGAAGATATTGGCGTTAGTATTTTTTCGCAACGATATGCATCAGGGTATGTTGCCTATCTTCTGAATTAGCGTTAAATTTAAAATTTCTGCCCAGAGGCGGCTACCATAGATAATTTTTTCGAGAACAATCTCCCTGACTATCTCCCATCGAGGAGTGGTACAACCTCTAAAGGAAAGTGGAATTAGGCGATACTCGGAAGTGCTCTCGGAACACCACGAGGGAGGAATTTCAGTGGCACTTGTGCGCTAGCACTTGAGTGGTGGAAAGAGACGCGTGATATGGCGGACAGAGCCTCGTTGAGATGTGCGGCTCCTGGCTTTACCATTTTAATAGCACCGAGGAGGTGTCACCCCAGGATATGGACGTCGGAAACTTCGCCAGGGTCGGTCGAAGACACTTGTTTACCCCCTCAGGCATTCTACCAAGCCAAAAGAACACCAAAGGAAGAGACACCTTGATTAGCGGAAGCAGATACTTAAAATAACAGGTACATTGAATTCAAGATGCGGCACGAGAAAGCCACCCACCACGTTCGTAGACCGTCATGCTCGAGCGAAAGATCATCAGCCAAATGCAAACCCTCACATAATATCCTTCTCGCGCCGAGAAATTCGTGATAACATCTAAATCCAGATGTCCTCCTAAAGTAGCCTTTCTGCTGAGACGTGAAAGACGGATGTTACGGGAATGCCGCAACGAGCAATTGAGGGCTTAAAGAACAAGCCCTTGCAGTCTACAATTAATGCCCGATCAAAGGTTCGCTCACGAGATCTCTCACGTGTTTTCAGCTTTAGCGTTTACAGCTACGTAACTAGGCGCGTTTCAAGTATGTGGGACCTTATCCACTAGATTCGGTTCACTTTCCGTTCCGCCTTAGATTGGTCGTTAATGGTTCCAAACTTGCCAAAAAGGGTAAGTCAGTCTACCGGACCATGGAATGTGGGACACCATATGGGCACTTTAGCGGGGAGCTTTATGGAAGAATTGCTACGTCCCCACTAGGGTTCTTCGATATCTTGATCAACAACCTTTACACTATACTAAGTAAATGCCACTGCCCGTAGCGAGAACTCTAAGATTTCGCATGCGATGCTCGTGAGCCCCAGCAGGATAGCGTAGGAGTCAGCACTTGACTTACTCGCAATTGCGCAATCCACCTCTCGACTCCCGCATCGACGGTAGAGCTCCAAGGATTCCCACATCGGCTTCGCTCGACCCGAAATACCGAGATTGGGAGCCCGAGTTATGGGGCAATCATGCACCACACCACACGCCAGAATACTGGGAAGACTCAAGGTTCGCGACACGAAATGTCGTGTCGGTCTGTGCTCCGTAAGTGTTGTGGGGTGTATGGGATTTGCCTTCGGCCGCCCTTGCATGAGACGGTCAGATCTAGGACTCCATCTCGAAACTCTATCGAATTTAGCCGAACGCAGGCTGCTGGAGTATATCCTCGACACGGCGCAGGTTCAGAAACTGGCAAAAGCTCTTTCGCATCTTTGTTATCGGATCGGCGGAGACCCAAGCTTTGATCTGTGATGAGCCCTGACTGATCGCGGAAGCGATCTCTCGAGCATGAAGAACTCACCCTGGCGACTTGCGGTCTCACATACCTTAGGTATGCTCGAAATTCGTCAGAGTGGTACAGCAACAGGTACCCAAGTGTGTAGTTATTCCGACCCAATTACTCCTACATCTCGCTGACCCGCTTCAGCTTCCTCCCGACTATCTCGAGGAAAGCCGCGCTAGACAGATCATAACTGGAAATGTCATTTGCCAAGTATTCGGAACCACCTTTGTCCTCGCCCGCGCGTACTCGCGCCTCTTCATACTACACACCTGGAAGGCGGAGGATTGGACCTTGATGGTCGCTTGGGTATGTGACTCTTCCGCTTGCTCATACCATCATAGCGACAGCCCTCGCTAAGACGCATCTCCAGCTCTTCGCAACAGGGTACAGCATAGGTGCATACGGACAAGTGGCCCATGGCGCTGGTCGACACGTCGCCGCCCTTACCAACTTCCAGGACGCTGTGACCTCCCAGAAGTTCGCTTTCGCCAACACCCAAGTCCTCTTCTTCGCGCTCGCCCTTCCAAAGTTCAGCATCTGCCTCTCGTACCTCCGGATCTTCTATTTCGACAAGCCCGGCCGACACTTGATACAAGCGCTTATGGCGGTTCTGACGTTGACCACCTTTCCTTTCAGCATACAGGAGGCGTTATCATGCAAGCCGGTGCATGTTTACTGGACCGAGCTGAGACCGGCGGGCAAATGTACACCAGGTCTGACGGGGTTTTATCTGAATGGGGCTCTGAATGCGTCGGTTGATCTGTCGTTGATGGCCATCTTGGTCCCGCGCATCCTACACTTGAAAATGAACAACCAGCAGAAAGGCGTATTATTGGGGATCGTATCCCTGGGATTACTAGCGGTCGCAGCATCCATCGTGCGTATGGTGCGCGTTGGAACGACCCTAGACAAATACAAAACTCAAATCGCCGATCCCTCGTGGGACACCTACGATGTTACCATCTGGACATCAACTGAGGTCTATGTTAGCTTGATCTGCGCCGCTGCGCCGGGCGTGAAACCGCTGATCTCCAAGCTGCTACCACGCCTGCTAGGAACCACTTTACGGAGTCGCACTCGAACTACAAGTGGTAATGGGTATGGGACTGGTCCGATCGAGTTGAGTGGCAAGATGAAGCGGACAACGCTTGGTATGGGTAGTGGGACGCTGCACAAGAGCGTCTCCGCTATGGGGTTGACAACAGGGAGTGGTCCGTGGCTGGAAGTTGGAAGAGGGACGGATGAAGAGAGTATTGGAGGGAAGAGTGGTGAGGAGAGGTATCATGAGCACCTGAGGGCGGATGGTGGCATCGTGAAAAAGAGTGAAATCACAGTGCGCACCACCGAGGGAGAGCCACACAACTTCCAACCCGGCGGAGCGATGCGGACATAGCACCTGTTGCGTTAATACAACGCAGCAATTACCTAATAGCCATCTTTGCGGGGTCCAAGTCCCTGGCGGACTTTGAAGCGGTCAATGATTTTGCTCTTGAGAGCAAGAAGTGGAGAGTGACCACTAGAAGTTAGACGCGTCTTCGGAAGCACAGCTGTAGATTTACCGCCCGAAGAGCTCTCGGTATGGTGGATGGCTTTCGGTGGGTGTCACAGCTCCACCACTCCACATATCCGACTACCATGGGTGGCTCCATGAGCCCCTTGTGTTGCAGCAGCGCAACGTACGCTCGCCGGAGATGCCGAGATGTTGCTTTTCCTGTGCTTTGTAGGGCTTGCGCCTTTCGTCACCGTACAGGCTGAAATTCAGTATCCCCGCTTCATCAGCCGAAGACCGAGGGTGCGTTGCCGGATGCGTCGTGTAGTTGTGGTGATGAGTAGGGGGAGCTTCTAAGCTGGGGTTGCGGCTGGAGAAAGGGGGACGGCAGAGGCCACTTGAGCAGGCGGTGATAGGATATATTAAATGCAGGTCCAGAGCGACCGGACAAGCATAGCGCGTCATTAGCGTACCCACAGACCATGATCTGTCTCGGGGTCTCCGCCAATCCCTTCGTCAACCTCCCTTCGAACTTCAACGCTCCTTTCTCAAAGCCTCGCTTTCTGGATCGCAGCTCGAGTAATTTTGAGTCGTGGCGAAATGCGAAAGCAAGTGCGTAGATTCTCCGAGAGATCCAGTGGCTTATTACCGCACCCAGTCCTCTTGGCCCCTACAGTATTCTAAGAATCCGTCAAGCAAGACGTACAAACGAAGGATACTTTTACCAAGTTGATTCTGCGGCAGTGCGTACGACTTCCTGGGCTGCTCCGCGCCGAGAGCATTCGTTCTCCGCCGTGCGACATTTTGAGCTCGAATCATCTGATACTGATCCTCACACGATTCTTAGCCACCTGAACTAGCGAAGCCGGATGCCGTCGCCTTTCGTCTCTTGTGTTCAACAATCTTCGTGAGCTAGTTTGACATAAGCACACCGGATTTAGCCGCTAATCGCACTACACTTGATGCATTGAAATGGCCATACCGTAGGTATCTTTTTCCCAAAACAAGTCATGAAGCGATCTTGGTCGTCAAAATGGACACGTCGCAACTACTTTCAGTACGACAAGTCGAAAAGGATGCACGACGAATACCATTTTGGGAAGATAGATTCAACATCGAGGAACGATAGATTGCTATGACTGAGGTTGGACCTATCCTTGGACTTAGGCCCGCTTCATTCAGAAATCTGAATGGCTCGCGTGTGGATACATCAGTAAACGTAGGAACGTTGCCACCTGGACGATCATCAACGGGAAATGGTTCGTGGACGAACACAGATATCTCTTATTAGACGACAAGATCACGTTACTCAGCGAAGGCTGTGCCGACAACAACTTCGGAGGAGGAGATGCAGAACCTGAGAGTCGCACAAGCCGCCACGTTTTTGTTTAGTCGAGGCAAACATTTAGAACAAAGTTGGGTTTTTTGGGGCTTCCTCAGCTGATCGAAATCAAAACGCAAGTTATTGACGAAGAAGCACGATAGAGAAGTACGACGTTACAGAGACGTCGAATCGCCTCGTCCAAGGCTGGCCGTTTCTACGCGCAAACCTCCAGTCGTCTGCTCTACCTCCCACTCAGGCGGACTTTGTCATCAAGATGTCTTTTTTCATGGAGGATAAAGGCTATCGCATGCAGAACAAAGAGCACACTTTCGTCCCGAACATTTCGTATTTGCTTAGTGGTGAGTACTACACGACGGACGCCTATCATGCCTAAGTAGGGAAATAGTCTCAACGCGGCGAAGCCTTCGTACCGCGAGTCTCGCACGTGGAGGTACAAGATCTCATAAACCCCTAGCCACATCGAGTGCACTGCGCAAAGCGGTTGTAGGTAGTCATTTTCGACGAATCTGGAACGGTCTGTCAGGGATACTGCGCGCTACAGCCGTCAAAGAGAATAGTAAGGCTGCCAAGGCAATCAATTCCCCCTCGTACACCAACGGAATGCAGCCGATGGCAAGCCACATGTTGTACTTTAAAAATCGGCCCTTCTAGGTCCGTGACGCCCGACTGTTTTCAGCTGCGCCGACAAAGAAAGAAAACTATAAAGCTGTCTCAACATCCTCAATTCGAAAATCTATCCTACAGAAGATCTTCCATCAGGATTCGCAGCCCCGTAGCCGATCTCATAATACGCCAACCAATCGACACTCTCGAGCCGCTAGCGCATTGAAATCTCCCTCGCCTACGGACGCCACCACGCCAACCAGTCGCAATGCGAACACCAACTTTCTTCACAATCCTCTTCTGCGCCATTCTCGCAGCCGCAAGTGGTCACGACCCAAGCAAAGACTTCCCCATCGGCGCAGAGCCGACAACCACGCAAACGCCTACACCAGTTGAATACACGACGTCAAGGTGCTCGATCACGAATGCGATTACCACGCCGTTCGAAAGCGTGTGGTATAACCAGACCTGTGTTTACGAGCCGGTTACGACAACGGTGAATTCGGTGAATTACGAGTATGGGTGCAGCACCTATGTCGCGACGACGTACACGACGAGCAGGGACTAGGGCTAGGGCTGAATGGGAGGGAAGGTGGTTGTGTGGCGCATTGAGGTTGAATCAGCATTGAATCTTTTGGGCTCATGTATTTTATGTTTCAATGATATCGATGGATCTGATCGGAAGGTACCCCCGCTTGCGAAGGCAACTTAAGGGATGTGGATGAATATGTCATGTGACCTTATGCGTAGCGTGTCACTATCGCGACTGTGAAACGTCATCGTCATCAATACGTTGCGACCTGCCGTCAACACGCACACCTTTCCATCCCGGTTCACGATCCTTGATCCTTAGCAGCATATTCTTCCAATTACATTATATACTAACGTCCCTCCATGCGTGGCGAAAAACCACCTGTGCCGAAACGAATCTGTTGTTTTGGCAATATGATACTCTCACCTGCCGATCTATCAAGCCACGAGTGGTAAATAAGATTCTCCCTATATTTCTCCCCAGGATCCATTATTTAGATAAAAAATTACACTATTGTTGATCATGTTATCGAGCGTCTCGTTTAGAGTGTTAGATGCTGCTATAATTTGTACCCCTGTTCAATTAAGCAAAATTGCATAATATTTTGCATCGGTGTCTTTACATTGAACTCCTATAAGAAGAATATGATACTACAACTCTTAAACACGCCCAAGCTAGAGGACGTACTCTGTAAAAAGTTTCTCCGTTTGAGGGCTTGGATTCTGTATTTTAGCGCGTTACCGAGCTCGCTGCTAGAATACACATTAAGCGTATTGTATTTTGCGCTTAGTGAAGAACGGTTAGCTGTGGTGCAGGCGTCTACACAAGTCGAACCCTCTCTCTTCGCTCGAGCGGTTGCGCGCGTCGGCTATTCTTAGCAATAATCGTAGAGTCATTGTTGGCTGTGTCTTCATCTTCCACATCACTAATTGGCTTGCATAGACTAAGCTAGCCAAATTGATGCACGAGATCTCCCTTTGACGTATGTTGGACTACTTATGCCGAAAATTAGAAATATAATGATCCCTTCATGGCTTACGCTACGTGCAATTGCCCTCCCAGCTTTCGGCGTTTCACAGACCTCCACTCTGGCGCTCCAACCTCTGTAGACTCACCCTGACCTTCTTTTGGCTTACCAGACGTGACTTGCAACGCTTGAAGTCGATCTGTAAGCTGCCTACACGATTTCGAAGAAGGACCTCGGACAGTTGTGAATCCAGCTAATGCCTGACTATACATCATCTTCGCCTTGTCTTCACGACCTGTCTGTGAGAGCAGGTCACCAAAGGAGAACATTGTATTCAACGCTGGTAAATACGACAGCAGAAGCTCTGGTCCGACTGCCTCCTCATAGCCTTGCAGCGCCCGACTGTGCATGGCCTCCGCCTCGGCCAGCTTGCCTTGGTCTTTGTAGAGGTTACCTAGGTTGTTGACCGTACCGAGTGTCGATGTGTGCTTCAGTCCGAGTGCATCCTCGAATCCATTGAGTATCCGGATAAACATGCCTTCTGCCTCGACCAGCTTGCCTTAGTTTTTGTAGAGCCAGCCTAAGTTTCCAACTGTACCAAGTGTCGATGTGTGCTTCAGTCCGAGTGCCTCCTCGTAGCCTTGCAGCGCCCGACTGTACATAGCCTCCGCCTCGGCCAGCTTGCCTTGGTCGGCGTAGAGCAAGCCTAGGTTGTTGACCGTACCGAGGGTCGATGTGTGCTTCGGTCCGAGTGCCTCCTCGTAGCCTTGCAGCGCCCGACTGTACATTGCCTCCGCCTCGGCCAGTTTGCCTTAGTCGGCGTAGAGCAAGCCTAGGTTGTGTAGTAACTATTCCGCTCCTTTAACACCTACAGTGCTATCCCTCTCTGCTATCTAAATATACTTCCTCTTTTAACCCTTTATCTCTATTACTACCTCTACTACCTTTTAAAGCCTTATAATTTTCTATTATATTAATACTATTTTATACCCTATTAATGTAACACCCTTATTACGCTGCTCTACTGCTCTAAGAAGAGAAGAAGGTAGAGAATCTCTATATAGCTATACCTACTTATAAACTAGTGTTAATTAAGCCTCTATCTTATAGAGGTTACTTAGTATTTTAGATTCCTATAGAGTATCCTCTAGCTTTAGTAGAGTAAGCGAATAAAGGATAATATTAAGCTTTAATATTATAGCCTCTAGGTTATATAGAACTAATCTAACACCTCTAAAGCTTACGTAGATATTTTTCTTTATAATTACCTTTTTAAAAGCTACTTTAAAGGCTAGTAGAAAGGCCTTCTTCTTAATTTACTTAGTACTATACTATACTAAGCTACTAATCTTATCTTTATATACCTACTTTAAAGGTAAAAAATAACCTATATTAAGTAGCTATAGCAGGTGTAATAAATAAGTAGATATATATAGAATAATAATCTTCTTTTCTTTATAGTATTTATAGAAATTATAAAAGTTATAGCTCTTATAGCTATTTATAATTAGTAGCTAGTATGCATCTATACTACGCGCCTTTATATAGGTATTAAAGTGCTTTAACTAGGTAAGACTAAGCATATTTAACGTCTAACTATTAGAACTAACCTTAATAACCTAGTTCTAGAGTAGATTATAGAACTAGGAGATAATAAGAACCTTACTAGAAAAGATAAGAAAGAGTAGAATAGCCTATCTTTTTATATTAACTTCCTAGATATTTATAACCTACTTATAGTTCTTTAGCTATATCCTCTTTACGCTGCGCTTTTTAGAGTCTATAAAGACTATCTAGCTATAAATAACCCCCCTATTATAAAGCCTATTTTATTAAAGTTATATATATCTTTATCTATAATACTATACTTTATCTTTATATTTATAACTAGCTTAAACTAGAGCGTTATAACGCGTAGATCTTTACTAAGAGCTTACTAGGAATTATAGAAATAGCTTCTTTAAAGCTTAATCTTAGACGTACGCGTCTTAAAGTTATCTATCTAATACTTACTAATAGACTCTTTACTACGCTCTATAAGTAGATTATTAGCTATATCTTATATTATAGCCTTTATAGCACCTATCCTTTATTAATTAAGGTTAAGTATCTATTAGACTAGCGCTTCCTCCTCTAGCTTATCTAGTTTCTTTAATTTAGGTTTATAATTTCGTTAAGGAAGGGCTCTATTATATTAATCTTAAAGAGTACTTTAGAGAACGCTAAAGGCTATAATAACGCGTCTTTTACTTTTATTATAATCTTTAATTATAGTCTAGATAGTAAGCTATAATATTCCTTTAGTATAGATTTACTATATATTATATTATAGCGGCATTATAGTATTAGTCTAGTATTAGGCTAATTTTAGTAGGATGAATAGATTGCTTAGATTAGATAAATTGCTTATAAACTACGTTAATATAATTTTAAGTAATAGTAATTAGCATATTGCTAATTTCTATATAACTGTATAGCTATAACTTAGCAGCCATTAGTAGCTTATAGAAATCGTTTAAATAAATTACGCTATCTTAATTACGTAGACTTTACGCTAGCTAAGAGTAGTAATTACTAGAGCTAAAAGTACTAACAGGGGTAGCGACGCTGCAAAGATTTATGTGCGAATATTAGTATCACTGTGACGCCTCTCTGCACCGGAGACCCGCCGGGCATGCCTCGGCCACACCTCGGCACGTGACCGTCCCTATATAGCTTTGCTCCCACGTATCCTTACTCCTTAAGGATTCGTCTGCCTATTGAATCTATACATTGCTTCACTGCTCGTCCCCCTATTGCTATGTGCCCTTACAATCACGCCTATATTAGTATTACTGCCCCGCACGTGCCCTCGCTTGCTAAGCGAGGTCCACACATACCTTCGTATTAGTATATATATTATTCATACTACGCCCAGTATCGGAAACCGATACTGCGTGCCATATCTTTTAGATGTGTAGCCTAGTGGTATAGAGCTAGCCCATTATAATTAGCATACTGCAAGTTACAACTTATAAGTAATATAGCGAGATTCTTTAGCTAAGAAAACAACTTTCTTGAATTTTAGAGAGCAGCCGGAGGCTTAAGGCGGCGATACAGTAACAGACAGTATTTCGCCACAATAAAGGCACTAAACAAGTCAGGCAAGATCGCATTAGTGCAAGCGTAATTTAGGGGGCTGAAGGACGCATAACTTTAAGAAATAGCGATATAAAATTATTCTTAAGCAATTTTTACTAGTCACCGTGTGTGGGAGAGTTATAGTCCTGTAAAGTCAAAGTACCCCTCTCGTTTTTCGGTACGGGTGATTTTCGTTAGGCATGGAGGGACGTTAGACTTGGCGTAGTGCGAGTCTATGCCTGGGGAACACCGCGGTGGTGAGCATCAAAATCCGGCCGTACGTTGGAAAAGCTATCCGGGGATCTTCGCGGCCGTTTCCTTCAACTAAAATTATATCCAAGTTCGACGACCATAGCGTAACACAATAATACAAAAGCGGCTGAGAGCGCGTGCATCGGATAGCCCATCCTGTGGACCTGCAAAGAACTTTCTACCCAGGTCGGCTGCGGAACCGTGGTTTCTTTCACGAATAACGTAGGAGCATCTATCTCCTGTAATAAGAATTACTGTGATGGTTCCGATAAGAATAACTGTGGCCAGAATGTAGAGGGCCTCGATAGCTCGGTTCTCTGTGAGCTTGCGAATCCCTACGATCATCGGGTAATCGATGATGGTGATACGTGGGCGTGGGCGTGTATCGACGCGAGTCAGTGGCAGCGTAGTACTCGCCTGACCAGCGACCGCACGAGGGCGGGACGGGCGCCAGGCCACGCGGCGCAGACGATTGTCGCGGTTCCGTTGGGTGCATTGGCCCAGCTGGGACAGAGGCTGTCCTCTTTGCATGAGGCTGCGTCGCTTTATCGTCTTCAACGGGTCGAGGGCGCTTGGGGATGCGGTAAGAGGGTGATATACCTCTCTTTGTGGGCGTTGTGAGTTGTTTCGCATCTTTAGTCTGGTTTTCCTTCCCTTTTGCGTTCTCCACTACTTCATTGTTCGAAAGAGTTTTCTTCTGGGCAAGCCTTCTTTCTCTCCGGGCCTCCGCCTTCGTAACGCCCATCTCGATGCCCGTGGCTGCCATGTCAACCATAGCGAGGAACGGAAAGATGAGAACGTGTCGCACCGGCAGAGTCAAATGAAGCTTCAGGCTACCGTCATCCTCGTTGATCTCGAATTCTGACCTTGTCCGCCTGTTTGTTTCACTACGATAACAGTCGTGCCGACATGCTTCGCTCTTCGCCAACTTCTTCGCGAACTGACCGTTTCGTTTCCAATCTTCGAGAGCGATCTTGTCGAGGTTCCGTTGACCGTGTGCCTTCAGTGGATGTCTGATTGCACGGACAAGCGACTGCGTATGCAGCACGTTCAACTGCAGCGGCGGAGAGAACATATGTTTGACATTCAGGTACCATACCAAACACTGCGTCAGATCCCTTGCGTCCAGGCCCGTAGGAAGATACTTCAGTCCCTTCAACAAGTCGTCAAAGGACGGCACCACGAACCCGCCACGGTCTTCGACGAACTTCCCAGGATCAAGTTGATCAGTGAACAGATTTCGATCCGCTTTCCCTTTATACGCTCCATCCACAGTTTTGAACGAAGGTAGGATACGACGAAGCCCGTCGCGAAGGACCTGGTTCATTTGGACGCCGGTGATCGCGACGTGGGACTCGCTGCGGAACCATGATTGTATGGAGACGATTTCGGGGCCGCGGTAGTCGTTGTTGACGAGACGGACCATAATGTCTCTCCAGCGGGCGTGGTGTGGATAGAATGCCTATATCGCGTCGTCAGCGACCGCCTCTTTCCAAACCCCACCTGAATCGCAGGACGACAGAGTCCTCCGTGTGAGACAATAATCACTGGGTCTTGACACTCCCTGAGAAGAGCTTGGCCGAATTCATACCCCAAAATGTTGCCTCTAAGCATACCGTTCACGTAAGATCACTTACCAATATTTCCTTTGCCGATATCGGGACGCCGGGTGGGAAAAGGGCATCGATGGGCGCCGCCCCTGGGAACCAGTTGTGCGACGCCGGCAACTGCTCTACTGCCTTGTCGCGCGGCCGCAAAGATCTGGACTCGGGGTTAGCTAGGCTACTTCGTCCAGGTATCCCGATGACATCACGTACTCAACCACTTTCTTCATATTGAAGTTCTGCGTCTCGTCCTTCCATTGACGCTCGAACAGCGGGTATGCATACGCAGTTTCACGGTCGGTGCTGCGACACGTGCTCCCCGTCGTTGGAGTTGGTGGCGTCCTTCTCGTGAGCGGTGTGGTAGGAGCGGTAGGCAGGTCGTCTGCTGGTGGGACTTCTCCTGGGATGCGTTGAAGGGCGACGAGGTTGTTTGCGAAACTTAGGTGTGTTACAAGGCCGGTTTTCTCCCACAAATCCTCGCTGTGGGACTTCTTCTTGAAGGTGGCGACCGTATGCGCCCGTGAGCGTGCCTTCGTCGTGTTTCCCTTCGCAGCGCTACCCACCTCCGACATCCGCTTCCCCTTTAGCGTCACCTTCTTTAAAGTACCCTCCATTTCCTTTTCCTGCTTCAGAATCGTCGGTGTCTTCGACTCTCCAAGGCGGATGGAGGAGGAGTAGCGTTGTGTGCGGGAGGCGCTACGCAGGATGTCTGCGGGTTGGTGGACGTCGCGTTTATCGCCAGTTCGTGATATGGATGGCGGAGAGCGCGTAAACCAGGATCGGAACTCGCATCTAGGTGCGCGCTGAGGCGAAGGAGGATATTCTTGTAAGGTGAGAGGATGTTGCTTGTTAGAGCGAAAGGGAATGTTTGAGTGGGTGCTGGAGCAACGCTTTACTGAACGACACTTCTTCGAGGTGAAGGCGGATGGAGGTGCAGCGTGTCTATTAGGCGCCTTCACGAGTTGGGAGCTTGGAGGCGTTTTCCATAGAGCTCATGCTAACATTAGCGCCTACAATAGCAGATTTGACGCTGAACTTTCTCGTGAACAAGATCCCGAGGCACCAGACACAGCGTGCTTGTAGCATCAATGACTCCGGTTTCCTTTGGATGTTCAGATGAGCGCGTTTGTACTCATCCACTTTACAGATTCGCATTCGTTCACTCGATTTAGAATTTGCTATGTGAAGCTAACCTTGACGTAACATTAGAAGCATGGGTGGGACCAACACACAAGACTGCTGGAAAGACAAGAGTGCAGCCGCGAGTCTTACCCTCTCGCCACTAGTCGACGAGTCTAGTCCTTTGAGAAAGAGAACAATGAAGAGGCGGGATAATCTTCAATGCCGTTCACAACAAAGACTCAATGCACGTGTATATCTCGTTCTGCCACTAACCTCACAGACAGTAAGAGTGATATGATCAGCACTGCACTACCAGTACTATCTTTAATTGCACGATCGGCATCCCAGTGTTCTTACACATCGCCGCTCATTGGCAAGACGCGTACTCTGCATCCCATCGTAACGTCTAGTCTGTCGCATACACAACAGCGCCCACAACAGGGCAACAACTTGTATGCGGTATCGCGCAACCCGATGGCCTCGGAGGGGCAGTACTCTGATCGCCCGGGAAACATTGCACTAGGTTCGACGGCACTTTTGTTGGATTCCCTGGGTCCTTCCGAAACGACGTCTAATTTTGGAGACACCGAGGTGGTTTTGTGAGGATCATGGGTTTGTTTCTCGGAGTAGGGAGGAGTGGGAAAGGCAATGCTAGATTTGCGACGCAGACAGTAAGAAGACGAGGAATCCCATTTCCGTCCTTTAACAGACGAACAGATGCAGTTTCGGTCGTTGTTTCACGAACACATACCGCAAGTATGACGCCACCGGTTATCACTAATAGGCGCAAATGCGTTGAGAAATGTGGTCGTTTGAATAAGTAAAAATATGGTGCGAAAACAGAACGCCATTCGATGCAGTCATTATACATTATCCAACTCTTCAAAACGGTCTCCCTTGAAGCGGCCACTCGGGGGGCGCTTCATTCCACTCCCGCCGTTGCGGCAGCTCACCAACTGCCGGCACCCAGTTACTCGCCGGATTTGCATACGACGCCTGCGGCATCGCCACTCTCCTCTCCGCAGCCTCCTTATCCTGCATCGCCATCTCCTCCTGCAACTTCGTCTCCCTCCTCTTTGCCTGCTCCTCCAGCAAAATTGCCTTAATTTTCCTCATCTTGAACCAAATATACACGCCCAGCACTAACGTAACCACAAACACGGCACCGAACATAACGGTCTGAACGGTGTCGCTCTTCTTTTCCTGGACTAGCAGGACGCCGAGGTAAACGAGGAAGATTTGCTTGGGAAGCGAGAGTAATGTCGCTACGAAAAAGTGCCAGAATTTGACGTTACAGGTGGAGAAGACAGCTGTGGAGAAATGTGAGGGGATGGCGCTGAGGCGGATGATGAGGACGATCCAGAATCCGCCGTCGCGGGTGAGGCGGGCGAGGGCGCCGTAGTTGAGGTTTTTGCGCTCGAGTTCTGTGGCTTTGCGGCGGAGGGTGTACATGAAGGCGTACCAGGTGCCGACTACGACACGTTAGCAAAGTTCATGGGAATGGAGTAGGAGTAGACGCACTCTCGCCGAGGAAGGTGCCCGCAGCCACGATGGCGAAACCGACCCATAGTCCCCATACCACACCGCACAGCAGCGCGATAATCTCATGGCCGAACAACGGAGGGAATGAAAGGACGAATAGTATAGCGATAGGAATGAGCCATCCTGCCGGAAGATCGCGGAGCTTTTCAGAGAAGGGACGTAGTTTCTACAATAGCATTAGTGGGGTGGCCACTCGGTTCAAGGGCAGCGGCGACTCACCTCAACAACCTGATCGTGGTGTATCGTCATAAGAATAGTGAGGACGACGATAGCGATGCCGAGTATGTGCCATGCTATTCGACGGGTTAGCTTAGTACCACTCGATGATTTCGGCTGTCGTACGTATGTATTTTGGCGTGAGAAAGATGCGCTTCCAGTTGACAGGTCGGTAGTCCGTCTCTTCCGGCGGCCCACCCTTCTTCCCCTCTCCTACTCTCGCCATCTCAATGTCGTTTGCCATCTCTTGTACCCCACACTGTCATGCGCAGCGACAGCACCCTTAACAATAGTCTCCTTCGATATGGGAAAGTGAGGAAATGAAATCGCGCGGGAGAAGAACAACCACGAAGAAACCGTACGCAAAAGAGCGACGGACAAAGAAACTAGACGAAGAACGTTCGGGCAAGCACGTAGGAAACAGGACGACCGCTCGCATAAAGTAGTCAGTAGCGAAGCCGCTCATATCTGAAACCGGCAAAGCGGGTGCTCGGGGTGCCACTAAACCGACCAATCATGCACCGCGACGTCCACTCGCACTTCCAAATCCTACGACGCTCTGAAGCACTGGCGCCCGCATGCTGCGCCCCTGAATCTCAGCTAAAACCCACGCCGCCCAACGGCTGCTGCTGATCGGCTCAGCCTTGTGGGCCCTGCGTTTGCAGGAACGCTTCTGGGTTTGGGGTGCGTAGCGCGAGGGCTGATGTGGCGATGGGGCGCTAGGATCTGTATCGAGGCGCTGCCGGCTTACCGTAGAGTTTCGTGCTGAGGTTTCTCCGAAACGGGTATAGACGATGCGAGCTGTGATCGATGCAGTGCAGTTGGTATGAACGTTGGGCCGGTCGGACATCGCGATGAAAGGATTATTGACGGGCGATCATTTCATGTGATGGCGATGCGCGTTCTGACGGGACGGACGCGCAATCCACGGACTTTGCAAGCGCTCAGCAGGGGACGCCGACATTGTGGCGAGCGTGCGGTGTCAGCGCAGCAGCTGCAGGCACCAAGAGCTATGTTTGTTATTGAGGATGTACTCTGTACCTCTCGAAGGGATACTAAAGCTGGACTGGGAGTTGCTGAACCCGCTTAGCTGGACGCGCCGTTGCGGCGAAGAACGTAATTACTTGTACTGTGCCTCGGCGGTGCGGCCACATCGAAAGTGCTACGATCCCGGGTGGCTTTGAAGGCGGCATAGTCTACTGCACCATGCGAACGATATTTAGAAGTTTATTCAAAGGTACTGTATCCATTCTATGGGCAAAAACAGAGGGAGCAATGCACATGCTGCAACACGTGAAATGATCCGGATCCGGTTAGGGTGGGATCAACCTCATCTGCGAACATAACCTTATTCGAACCGTCATCCACGACAGGCATCTTCTTGCCTTTGAATCGTTTACGTTCGGATACGTAGTTCTCTTTGTAAAAAGATGCTTGAAAGTTTCGTCACACAATGTGACTCACGCCTGGGACGTCATAGTGCGTGTATTGTGCTACTTCACTGCGTTTGTACACCCTAGAGCGCGTGGACATAGGCGCCACGACGTCGATGCTGCATTCAGCGTGAAAGAATACCTCTGTATGGGTACCATCACTTAGCCGATACAAGGCCAGGTCAAGAGATAACCCGTAACCATGAGGCCCATTCCCCATCTTCAAGCAGTCTGAGCATGCAAGCATCGTGATATTATCAACAATGCACAGGAAACACGGCCCAGTCTCACATTCCGTCATCAAAACGGCCCTCCGAATACACCCACTCACACTGCCCATGCAGCAAACACCTCCCGCCGGTGCCCCCACCCTGTTTGCTTCACCCCAGCAACGCGCCTCTGGTTCAAATCCGCATTCACCTCTTCTCCCTCCTCACAGACCCGCGCCCCAGCCCGCGCTAGCCCAAGTTCCGCCAGCACCACGCACCCATTTAAGCTCGACCTCGCAAGCTCTTCCTTTCTCCCCCTACCACCGCACCTCACTCTCGACCTCCGACTCTCAGCCTCAGCTCCGAGCCACTGTCCAACCATTCCACACTCGTCAACCAATCCGAACACTACTCTTCATAATGGTTAACTTCCGCTCTATACTCGGCTTCGCCGCCGTCGCCGTCGTCGCCGTCGCTGCCCAGGGCCAGAACGCTAGTTGTACGTGTACCCCCGCTCTCTTGTTTTGATTCCGCATGTCTGCAAGGAAGAGGCTCTTACGCATGGCGCACACCAGGCATGGGTATTCCGTGTGGCAGCGTCTGCTGCACGCCAGGCCTGCACCTTTGCGATAGCAGTACGTGCCGTGGCTCACATCATCCACAAATACTAACATCCCTCTCTCCTAGGCACCCCCGGCCAGCCCTCCTGCACGCCCGCCGGCCCGGCCCCGAGCAGCACCACCACGGTCGTCGTCGTGCCCACCACCTCGCTCATGAACGGCCCCGGCGCTAGCATTAGTTCTGCCATCGAGTCCATCACCTCGTCTGCCGGCGGTGTCATCTCCTCGGCTCTCTCTAGCGCCACCGCTTCCACCTCGGCTTCTGCCTCTGCTTCCGCCTCCAAGTCCGAGTCTGCTAGTCACTCCTCAGCTTCCTCTGCTTCGTCCAGCGCTGTGTCTTCGGCGTCGGCTTCGGCTTCGAGCAAGGCTGGTGCTGCGGTTACGATAGTTCCCGGTGGCCTCTTGGCTGTTGCGGCTGTCCTCGCTTTGTGAGTAACCTCATACCTGCCGTACCCTCAAATAACTCCTGCTAACCGCAACGAAATATAGGTAAGCTCCTCTCCGATGGACAACCAGCGTACATGTACTCGCACGGAACTTGAACCGAATCAGCTGTCGTTGGTGACAAGGTTCCGGATATGCGACTCGCCTTAATGCTGGGAGTCTGTTGCGAGTGCGTCAACATGGGGAATTGGGGTTTGAGAGTCAAGCAATACTCACGGCTTGGGAGACATTTCAGGGATCATGATTGGATGCATGCTTGCTTGCGAAAAGACTTGCCGATATCCATGGTCTTAGACTGATCCCTTGAATATAACACTCCCATAAAAAGACTTTGTTTTCTATGAGTGATCTGATTGCATATCCGCAATGATAATGAGATTGTTGCCAAGGCTTTTTAAGCACACGGTGCAGTGTACCTTCTACCCACGCATCTCCGCCATGCCCAAGCGCTGCTGCGCAACGCCCACTCCATGTCTATCTTCCAACTCGCCCCTAATCACGCCATCAGCCTCATAATAAACCCCAATTTCCTTCCACGGCTCGTTGGCTGAGACCACAGTAGCCTCCTTATCCGTTCCGCCCGCCATTCCCGTGTCTGTATTCGCGATTGGAGTATCAGCCTTCGACCGACGACGACGCCGGTAGAACACAAAGCCGCCGACAGCCAGACCGATGATTGCGAGTGTCGCACCGACGCCTATACCTGCTGCCGCACCTGGAGACAGGCCTGGGCTGGACCCGGAGCTGTTGGGTGCTGCGGCTGACGAGGTGCTGCCTGAACTAAGGTCCGACGATGGAGCTGACGCTGTAGTACTCTGCAATCCTGTCAATGTAGTCGATTCCTTCGCCGATACCGATGTGGGCGTTTCCGTCGACGTCGAGGTCGCACTCGTACTTGCACTGGTCGATGTCGGTGTCGTGCTTGTGCTTGTTGTACTGGTTGATGTCGACGTCGCGCTTGTGCTTGTACTCGTCTCACTCGACGACACGCTCGATGATGCGGAACCCGGTAGACTAATCGTAACGCCACTTGAAGCGCATAGACTTGTCAAGTAATCTACGGACGCCGTGTAATCGTCGGCTGAGCATGTTGCCTGCAAGCAAGATGCCAGAGCGCTCACGAAAGCCTGATCGCTGCACAGGCAAGCGGTGTCCACGGCCGAGCAGCTGCTGGATGATGACTGCTCGTTGATGCAGGTTTGCTGAAGGATGACTGTTAGTCGCAGTCGCTCAACGATGGCATACTAGACAGATACGTACCGAGCATGTTGGGAGGTTGGCAAGTTGCGCAGTCGCGGAAAGCCCGAGCGCTAGGATGTAGATAGTGAGCACTGCCGTTCTTGCCATTTTCGGTCTTTCCAGATACAACACGAATGTGAGAATATGCAAAAGATTTCCGAGGGACAAGGCTGAGATATAAGTAACACGGCATGCCCCTCATCCCCATGATCTAGACACGAGGCAGGATGCATGGCGACGCATAGGGCTAGCATGTTGAGCCCGCACACCAGAAATACCGGCTAGGATGGGCATGTATTGGTCCAGATGGAGCCCTTTTCGTATAGCCCTAGGTGTGGCGTTCTCGCTTATAACCTCGACTGGCGGATGCGGGATGTGAGGACGCAAGGCTGAGGACGACAACGAATGGGAGTAGCGATCGTGGTTTAGGGTTCGCACTAAACCATGCGTAGGAAGATGTGTGATTGTTGGGAAGATCGGTAGAGGTGATGAATGACAGGTTGGAGTAGCTAGGTCGACTTAAAGGATTCCGTTTAGGGACGTCGCGTGCATACCGGACGGCTCCCACCCCGCTCCGGCGTTTGGTACGTTCTCCAGTTGTGCGAGCCACCACTGATGCTTTGCGTCCTCTATGTGCCCAATCCACCTCCGCACATGGTAGAACAACCGCTCTGTGCGCTTATTACAGCGAAATCTGAACTGTGTGACGCAGTTCTGCACCGGACATTTTGCAAGATCCGCACTCTTCATCGTTCGGCTTAGACAGGCATTTGCCTTATTCGAAGCTGAGGCTGCAGCATTGACGACTTTCGGTGGTATCGCGCCCTTTTTGAGCACTTCTTTGAGCATGAGATCGCAGAGGGGACGAGGAGCGCAGGTGTGGACAGACAAACTCATCCATGTCCTGAAGTACACGGCGCAAGGAACCAAGCGTTATGTTGGCTGCTAGAGCTTCTAGGAACACAGTCCAGTGCCCCGAACCGATTACTCGTAGGCTGATGTAAAATAGAGGTATGGTTGAAGTCGGTAGGAAGACTTTAGATGAAAATTGTAGAGCGTCTAAGTACCCTTATCATATAGGGACTTTGTGAGTGTGCGGAGCTCATCGTAAGTGAAGCTTTGATGTTTCGCAAGCTTCCAATCTCCAGGAGGTTCCTATGCAGACGCATTTGTGAGCGGACTCAGCTTGTGCGCCCGTCGCAAAGGCTGTAATGGGATGCCGGGTGCAGCAAGGCTTGCAGAGCAGCGTTTGCAAGAGACCCGCATCAAGTCCGTTCTCCGTGTTGGCTTCCTGGAGATACCAGTCTCTTTTCCACCTCACGTTAAGCTCTATCTTTGCTCGCGAGATCTCGTGTTGTTGCACTCTCGACACTGTTCGCTCTAGGATGGCATGCAGATGTCGATTTCTCGCTCGAAGTATGAATATATCTGCGTTTTCGAGATGTTCGACAACCCCCAAGATCATCTCTACGGGTAGCCGGAAGAGAGAGCTTGGCTTGTAGTTAACGGCGGACAATCGGTCTGTGCGTTCCCTCTGTTTTTCTAACTCTTGTCTTTCCTCTTCCGCAACCCTCTTTTCTTGCCGAGCCGCTCGCCTCCAGGTCCAGATCGCAAGTGGATAGAGATATTTGGCCACCCATTCGCATGTGTTGGGGGCGAGTTTGGATATGAATGGTTTGATAAGTGAGGACTGGGGCACAACCATGATGGATGGTATATGACTCGTATTTTCTCCGGTGTCCGTAGGTGTATGCTGGATTTGTGAAACGGAGAGAAAAGAGTCTGTGGGGGACCGAAGAGGTTATCATATCTCGCTCGGGAGGTAACATGGTGCCTAATCTGAAGGCTGAGTTGAATGTGCTCATTCTTACGCTGGTGACCAACCCCACGGTCCCCCGAGAAACCGTGGATCGACCATGGTTAGGTCACTGAGGGCAATCGGGAGGCGCTTTGCGCTGGTCAGTCATATTGACAAACCATGGATCGCGACGCTCGAATGGGCATGACAGGTCCTGCCGAAACGCCAGCCTAGAAGGTTCAGAGTATGCGAGCCTTACGCAAATTAGGGTGAATGCCGAGTCAGCAACCGGACGGACGAAGGACTGAAAGTAATCAGGATACGGATTATACTAGAACATGACGTGGAACGACGAATGTATTCGTCGACTGTGTCGCCTTGTACCCGGTAATGAAAAACCTGGATACCCACAGAGCTGGACGAAGGCAAGCCATAGAAAGGTGTCTGAAGACTCCCAGGATCGTTCTCCAACGTGAGCAGGATGAGCGCGCGTCTGAAGTCTACATCTTCTAAGTCTGAGTATCTTTTGAGTCCACATTGCGCGGTGAGGAATGTTAGCCTGTGGGTGCATCCAGTGGATGACCACGCAGGATCTAGGAGAGCCCTTGTGTAAATTGTCAGTTGGTTCTGCAGTGGCTTTCGGGTGCATAGAGCCCCAAAGCCACTAGGCCTCCCGCATTTGCTCATAACTTCAGATCGACAGTAACCTGAGGCAATATAGGATTCGCAATGCTGTGATTTAACATTCTGCTCTTTCCGTGCACACGAGAGGATCTAACCAAGGCGGTCTATCGCACAAGAAACGCGCTCGTCTCGAATATGCGTTTGAATGAACGGTGTTTGGAAGACTCGCGCGTCTGCATGGTGGATGTGGTGGCTGAACGCGTCAGGCGGTCGAGTCACAGGCCAGTTTCGAGCAGTAGATGATAAGCTCATTCGGTTGAACAGCCCAAAGTTTTGAGCGTGTACTATAAAGTAACGGCCTCTGAGGGTCATCTAGATCTGTGATGCAGTAGTCAGATGCGCAGAGGCTCGTCTGATGATGCTGATGCCAAGCCAAATATTGTAGTTGGCTCATCCGTCAGAAAGCACCCAGATCCAATTCGGAATTGAATGTACACGGCTTTGAAGGCCGCTTTGCAGTAAGAGAATATGAGGGCTCATGTGAAAACGCCTCGATCATGAGTCTTGCTGATAGGTTCACTCATTCATCTGAGAGCCTATATTTCCAACTGGTTGGAGTGGAATGGGTTTTTGGTTTCCACAGGCTCGTGTGTACGTCTATCACCTGACGATCGAAGGCGGGCGGCCAGTTCGCGAGAACGCGCCTGATTCTGAGCATGCGTCTGGTAGGATAGACAGGTAAAGGGCCTCTGGATCCTTAATGCAGTGAGCGATCGCGATGATTTCGCTGGCGTTAGGGCTATGCCTTCGAATGGCATTTCCGCCAGAATGACAGGGGTGGATTGAGGTCTGAAGAATAAGAGAGCGACTTACTCACAAGACTTTTACAAGTATTGGGCTTGTAACAGGCCGTACAGTGATCTGAGTGCCCTCCGGATCCATGATGCAGTGAATGGCCGCAACTGCTTTTCGCGATTTCCGATGAGTGCTGTGAGTCGGCTTTGCCAGATTCGGACTAGTGCGGCTCCATCTTGGCATTACCGCGGGGCCTTTTTCTGAATATTGACTCAAAAGCGCATCCCACCACCACCGTCCCACACCCCAACCCAACACCCGCACCTACCCTGGAAAGCTCATCCTGACTGCCCTCAATACATAATACCAATAAGGGTTGCCGCGCACTCAGCCGCTTTTTCGACTCTGCCCGCCCGCCATGTCGCTCACGAATTGCCGATTTTATGAGGAGAAGTATCCTGAAGTGGAGAGCTTTGTCATGGTTAATGTAAAGCAAATCGCCGAGATGGGTGCTTACGTCAAGCTCCTGGAATATGGTGAGTCCTCCCAGTCTTTTCTTCATATTTGAAACTGACTTCACCTAGACAATATCGACGGCATGATTCTGCTTTCCGAGCTCTCGCGACGACGCATCCGCTCGATCCAGAAGCTCATTCGCGTCGGCCGTAACGAGGTGGTCGTTGTTCTGCGTGTGGACAAGGACAAGGGCTATATCGATCTCTCCAAGCGCCGCGTGTCGCCCGAAGACATCATTAAATGCGAGGAACGGTACAACAAGTCAAAGATGGTGCACTCTATCATGCGCCACGTCGCAGAGAAGACCAACACGCCCATCGAGGAGCTCTACAAGAACATTGGCTGGCCGCTGAACAAGAAGTACGGTCACTCGATCGATGCGTTCAAGCTCTCGATCACAAATCCCGATGTGTGGAACGACGTCTCGTTTCCCAACGATGTCGTCAAGGATGAGCTGCAGTCGTACATTGGCAAGAGGCTCACGCCGCAGCCCACTAAGGTGCGGTCGGATATTGAGGGTATGGTCACAACATTGATCTGGCAAGACTACGCTGACTGTAGCAGTAACCTGCTTCGGCTACGAGGGAATCGACGCCGTCAAGACCGCTTTACGGTGCGCCGAAGCGAAGAACACGCCCGATACACAAGTCAAGGTGAAGCTCGTGTCCCCGCCGCTCTACGGTAGGCGTCCCTGACTGCACTCACATGAACTACTCTAACGGCCATAGTTCTCACCTCGCAGTGCCTCGACAAGACGGTCGGCATCTCAGTCTTAGAGCAGGCGATCGAAGATATCAAGAAGAGCATTTCTGCGGCGGGTGGTGATTGCACGGTGAAGATGGCCCCGAAGGCGGTTACCGAGAACGACGATGCCGAGCTTGCGGCGCTCATGGAGAAGCGAGAGCGCGAGAACCAAGAGGTCAGTGGAGACGAGGACGAGAGCACTAGCGATGAGGGTGGCGTCGTTGAAGCGGACACATGAGAAGCGGGCATGCGAGAGGGTGCACGCTCAGGCCTCGCCGACGGATCACACCAAAAGTCTATTTGGCGTTGTGGGGAAAGAGGGTCCCGTTTACCCTCGGGGGTGCAATGTACAGATATCCAGATGATGGATTAATGAAATCCGTCAAGGTGCTGTGCCGGAAGCTTGGACGGGGAGCTTGGGCCACACAGCCCCAGCGGGGTCAACAATGACGCCCGCCGCCAGGTTTGCTAGCGCAATCGAAAGTTGGAAATGCCAACCTCCTCAGCTCCTTTCGTTTTTCCTTTTCTCCCTGAGATCCCTCTGCATCCCAAGTTATCCGCATTTAATTGACAATCCAGGAATCGCTGCCATTTGCTCCCTGTCGTAGCTTTCGTCATCTCACCGTTGCGGAGCTCTACCAAGCTCCGGCACAGCTATGGTCCGATGGGGCCATCTCTTCAATTCCGACGGCCACGATCGGCGGCACCAGCTACAGGATGAGATCCGGGCGCGTTAGTATACAGGAGTTCGTAGCAAGAAAGCGCCGTTGCTAATGTCGCAGTCCTGCCAACGCGCCGCGATCACGCCCCGCCCCCGCCGTATCCCGCCAAAGAAGTCACCAAGGTCGCGCTGCGCCTCAAGCACCAGATCGAACAAGTTATACCGTGCGAGCTAGAGGAGGACAAAGTCACAAAGCCGCACAGCTCGATCCTCACACCGGCCGTCATCGAGACGTCGAAGCAGGCCGGAGGGACCGAATACAAGGCCTGCGTGGTCTACTGTCTGCTCGTGGTCAAGAAGTGGTTCAAGACGCAGGCGCTCCGCGAGCTATGGGACGCCGAACTGCACGAGGTGCGCGCCGTGGCGGCTGAGATGCTGGCCAAACGCATCATCGAAGACGAGGAGGACATGGACTACCTCATGGAGGAAGTTCTGCTCAAGCGGTACTCGATCCTCGTGGACGGTGAGCCGACGGTGCCGGCGAATGCGATCGAGCGCGCTGTGGATCTGCATGCGCTGACTGTCATCGGCTCGTCGGGGTATCAGAAGTGCATTTCATACCTCTGGCGCGGATGGCTGGTGCAAGATGACGAGGACCCAAACCGCTTCGTTAACTACGACAACAAGACTAACACGGATTACTGGTCGCATCTCGATCCCGATCGCATGAGGGTGCCGCGCTACCAGAACACAGTCCAGATCGCCATGTCCGTCATCTACCTCGCCCTCTACACGGGTGCTATCAACACCATCAATCGCACTGGGGATCTTGACGTTGTCGAAGCACTCTTATACATCTTCACCGTTGGCTTCATCTGCGACGAGGTGGCCAAGTTCTGGAAAGTCGGACGCTTCTACATTGGTTTCTGGAACGTTTTCAACTCGACCCTCTACGCCCTCCTCGCCACCTCGTTCATCCTGCGCATCGTGGCCTACAGCCATGGCGGCGACACGGACCTCCGCAGGCACTACAACGTGCTCAGCTACAACTTCCTGGCTTTCACCGCGCCCATGTTTTGGATGCGCCTCCTGCTCTACCTAGACACGTACCGCTTTTTCGGCGCCATGCTAGTCGTGCTGAAAGTCATGATGCGCGAGTCACTCATCTTCTTTGCGCTCCTGATCGTGGTCTTGATCGGTTTCCTGCAGGCATTCATAGGCATGGATCTTACGGATAACTCCATCTCCGACTCGGGCTTCGTCATCCAAGCCATGCTCAACGCCATCATGCAGAGCCCCGAGTTCGACGGCTTCGACCAGTTCGCTGTAAGTAAAATCCTCGCCTGATGTTGAGAGATGAGCGCTAACGTTGACAGCCCCCCTTCGGCATCACCCTCTACTACATCTTCACCTTCGTCGTCATGGTCATCCTCCTCAACATCCTCATCGCCCTCTACAACTCCGCCTATGAAGACATCACCGAGAACGCCATCGACGAGTACATGGCGCTCTTCTCGCAAAAAACCATGCAATTCGTGCGCGCGCCCGACGAAAACGTATTCATTGCACCCTTCAACCTCATCGAGATGTTCTGCCTCATCCTTCCCTTTGAGTGGTGGCTCTCCGACGACAAATATGACCGGCTAAACGACTACGTCATGGGCGTGATTTATAGCCCGCTGCTGATCATCACGGCGTTTCTGGAAACGAAGCAGGCGCATCGCGTCAAGTTTAACCGTAGGAGGGGTGAGGACGATGATGATGTGCAGCATGAGTGGGAGCAGGTGCTGCATGAGTGTGATTTTGAGGCTGATGGGTGGGACAAGAAGGTGCAGCAGACGAAGCCAAATGTTGTCGTCGAGACCGCTGTGCTGGAGATTAGGAAGTTGCAGTCTGAAGTGACAGAGCTGAAGGAGTTGCTGTTGGAGATGAAGAATGGCAAGGGCGGGGGTTGGGGCACCGATACGTTGAAGGAGAGTCGGCTGGAAGCGAAGGGGTTGGGTGAGAGCAGTAGCAGTAGCGAGGATGGGGGCAACGGCGACGGCGACGGTGGTAAGAGTGCGGCTGATGAGTAAGCTCTTTATGTGATTTGGTTTGTATGCTTGTTGATTGCTTTGGCAGGCGAGCAATGACGGATTATGGAACTGAGGCGGGCGGGAGCGAATGGCACTCTGACTAGCGGGGCGTATAGTATGTGTTGATGCCCAGCGCTTTTTTAATAACGGCTACGACGAGCTGGT
This sequence comes from Lentithecium fluviatile CBS 122367, assembly GCA_010405425.1. Taxonomy (NCBI): domain Eukaryota; kingdom Fungi; phylum Ascomycota; class Dothideomycetes; order Pleosporales; family Lentitheciaceae; genus Lentithecium; species Lentithecium fluviatile. The sequence continues at coordinate 221,979 of MU005628.1, read as the reverse complement.
GTGTATATTCAAATACTGGTCATGGTACATACTCTTCCTTACATATCACCCTACATCTTTCCATCGCTCACCACAACACATTCAGTCCAACTGTCCGAATGCAGTTTGCATAGGGATCTCTGCGGATTGCACCGTACTTGAGCTCGGCTAATGACAGTACGAATGTCGACATCGGCGCGACAGCGCCACATGGTCGATCTTCCGACACCGTGATTGATGGATTCCGGTACCTGCTAGTTTGTCGCATGCAGAATCCGGTGTTTCTCTTATTAGTCGATGAAAGAGATGGATTAGACTCTCTGCAAGCCTAGCGTACAGCCATGGAGATAATTGGTCGCTACGCGCAGGCTTTGGCGATGAGTTGGTTCCGTCACATAAAGTCTAGCCGTCCTTTCTTCCACCTCGGGCGTAAATGGTTGGTGAGCAAGGCTGCAACACTGCAATCTCAACGCTAACATTCGCTTAAAGTTCAGCCTTGTGTCTGCTTCGGGCGATTTGCAGGGGTTGGGTTTATTGTATTTCTCAGCCGCAGCCGCTTGGGGAGGTTGTTCAAGCCATGGTTTGGTTTGCGGCTGAGGTTCGAGCCTCATGCGGGAAAAGGAAATTGGAGAAAGCCGGGAAAAGAGGGGCGAGTCAAACATGGGCGTTAGAAATCGCCCGTTGCATATCACTGCCCGGTTCCTGCTACTTAGTGGTGGGGTAGGAAGGAAAGCGCAACCTCTACCTCCCAACATACCCACGTTTCCCAAAACTCAAAATATCTCGAGTGCCGTCGACAATGACAATCACCCAAAGTCCACCGTGGACACCCCACTACGATCCAAACCAGCCGAGTGCGAGTGCGACTCCACAACATGGCTATCCTCAAAGCGGAAACCAAGCTGGAAACAAGACGCAGATGTCGCCCCAGCCGACTGGAACAATCGATTCCCTCACGTCTTCTATGTCCAGCATGTCTGTGGCTGGTGTGTCGCAAACGCAAATGCAAACGCAAACGAGCCATGCGACCTCGACTGCCCGGCCGGCGAGCCAGTACCAACACCAAAGCCAGTATACATATACGGAGAAAGGTGGGCTGCAGTATATAGGTGGTGGACATGTCCAGCAGAATGGTCAGGTGAATGGGAGTGCCTATCCGAGTCCAGTGACGACGCCGGGTTCGCCTTATGCTGTGAGCAGTTCCTCCGTCTTGAGGGAACAAGCTGAGAAAAGATGTTGATTTTGTCTCCAGTCAAACCAGAGTGTACCTACGCCTCCGCCGGGATACCCACAGGCTGGACAGCCTACGCTACAGCGAGGACCTCAAGGGCAGCAGTATGCGCCGACTCCTTCGCCCCAGCAGCAGCAGCAACAGCAACAGATACAATACACTAATCAGCAGGTGGCTTCCCCTTCGTATCATCCTAGGCAACAGAATGGATACCAGGTGGCAGCGCCTTCGAATGGACCATACAGCCCAAGCAACGGGCATCAACAGCAGCCGCAAGCGCAACAACAGCAACAATGCCCGCAACAGCAACAGCAAACACTGTCCCGTTTCCAATACCAGCCTCCCGTGAGTCAGAACCAGAGCAACGTTCAGTACATTTCACCACCAGCGAATCAAGCAGTTCAACACGCTAGCACCCAGCCGTCCCAGCAATATCCCGTGCACGTACCGATGTCTCCCATGCAGCCGATTGCACAGTGGCAACATACAGCGGCATCACCAGCACAGGTGCAGCCACAGATGCAAGGACAAATGCAGCAGCAAGCTTATGCCCCTCTAACCTCCCCTATGCAACAACAACAAATACTGCAACAACCGTCTCACGTGGCCCAAAACAACGCACCGTACCAACCTAACCCGCCAAACCAGCAAGCCCAGCACCAGCAGCCCGCTGCGGCCTATCCTTCATACCAACAACAGCCGCTTGTGCAGTCCCAAACCCAAACCCAACTCCAACAGCCGCCCGCAGTCATGCAAGCCCCTCCCGGCGGAACGCAACAGCGCGTCAACGTAAGCGTCACCGGCACCACTTACGGCTACAACACGAACCAAGGACAAGGCTTCGTTTCTACGCAACAGTATGCCGTCGCGGGTGTTGTTGCGAATGTGGCTCAGCCTACGCCGCACGCCGGACATCCCAACTTGAATGCGAATAACGGTGTGCAGTATGTAAACCAACAGTCACAGCCACAGCAGATTCCACAGCAGATTCCACAGCAGATTCCACAGCAGATTCCACAGCAACAGGTCCAACAACAGCAGAGATACCTACCCCAACCTCCAGCGCAGCAGCAACACCAACAGCAACCACAACAACAACAACAACAACAACAACAACAACAACAACAACAACAACAACGCCAATTCCCAAACCAATCCCAACCCCCACAGTACCAAAGATTCCAATACCAGCCCCAACAAGCGCTACAACCCCAACCCCAAACCCAAGGTCAAGCCCAACGTCCACTCCCCACACCGCAAAACACCATACAGCGCCTCCCACAAACCACCCTCCAAAGGCCCCGCCAAACCCCCATGCAAAGACCGCCACAGAGACCTCCACAAGCCAACGGCGCACAGGCACAAAACGCCCAGGGCAACATGGGTACAAGCGTGAAGAAGTTCTTCAAGAGTAACAAGGGGAAATTGGCCGTGGGAGCTAGTATAGGCGGCGCACTGCTTGCAGGTCTGGTGGGCGCGGAGGTGGGCGATGTGTTTGGCGGGGGGGAGGGGTGTGAGGGTGGTGGTGAGGACTTTTCAGGAGGAGGGGGCGAGGAATACTCCGGGGGAGGAGGGGAGGAGTACGCCGGAGGCGGAGGAGAAGAATATGCCAGCGGGGGCGGTGAGGAATGTGCGACGGGGGACCCGTATGCTGGAGGGGACCCCTACGCAGGCGGTGATGCATACGCCGGAGAGGATCCTTATGCAGGCACTGACCCCTACGCATACGACCCCGGCATGACAGGAGGTGGCGAAGCCGAAGCCATCGCCATGCAAGAGCAAATGTACCAGCAAGAGATGCAGGCGACGCAGGATATGTACGATGCGCAGATGGCGAGTATGCAGCAGCAGGCGGCGCTGCAGCAGCAGGTTAATGAGAATTGTATAAATTTGATTTAGAGGAGGGGTTGATCGACTCATTTCAGCCAGAGTTTAGGAAACTCGAGAAGGGGAAGAGGATGTAGGAAGGATTTTGGACAGACGGGCGAAAGGAGCGTGTTGGTATCTGCTCAGCAGATACGTCTATTCTATTGGTAGCTACCCATATGGTATTATTATACATCTTCCATGCATGCATGTGTGCTTCTAAACTAAGACCGAGACAGAATGGGCCGCGTGTCCGGGACGGCTCTAAAACCGCCCATGCCATCGTCTTCGGCCATGGCTTGCTGGAGGGGCCATTACGTTAGTAACCATCCCCTCACATTCGAGAAAGCCAAATGCTCGTTGCAAGGTGGCCTGAGAGAACGTACCTGCTTCTCCGTCCTAGCGGCATCGGCCTTCTTCTTTCTCCGTCGCCAGAGGACGACGATGACGGTAATGATGGCAGCGACGCCGGCTACATATCGATGGCAGTCAGTGATCTGCTCGAATGAAGGTGATGGGGATAATTAGGTGGGAAAGGATGCTCACCAATGACGCTCAAAATGACCAGCGGAGCTACAGCGCCCGATGGAAGAAAGGTCGGCCCACTAGTAGCATTCTGCGCCGGGGCTGCTGTGGGGAGTATTGCGCCTGTTGATTGGACGGGTTTCCCGGTTACTGTTATGAATCTAGAGTAGGGGCAATGGTTAGTTGGATTTGTGAGAGGAGTACAACAGGAACAGGAACACTCACTGTGGCGTCTCGGTTACGGAGATGAAGACGGTTTGTGTAGGGTCGGGAGACTTTTCCTCTTTCCCCTTGGGCGAAAATGCGCTTCGTGTTTCCGTCTGAGTCACGATTAAGATGGATGTTCTGGTGGGTGATTTCGGGATCGTGGTGGTTGCTAATGTGGACGGGAGGGTTGCTGAAGGCGCTTTTATCGTTGTCCCTGCCGCTGCCGTTGTTGAGGGAAGAACCACTGGCGTGAGTGTTGTAGGCTGTTGCGGTGGCAAAACTTGAGCGCTCGAGGTGGTCTGAGAAATCGGGACCAGAACCGGAGCCGTACTCGATGAGGGAGAGGTAGGCTTCTGGAATGTCGACTGTGCTGGCGATGGCGTCTTCCTCGGGGCGACGACTTCAAACCCCTCTTCAGCTTCATCATCTCGTCGTTGCCTGACGACGGGAATGCGGATGGGTGGTGGTGCAGGCGCCCTGCGTCTTGACCTGGAAAGCATGGTGAGGTACACAGTACCTTGGTCTCTGAACACGAGAAACGGGAGGAAGGAGCATATGGCAGATCACTCCGGTGGCGTCTCGCGGGCGAGAACGGATAGACACGAGGAGCCGCAAAGCGCCGCCCCTTGGCGTGAGGCTCTGTACGAAACGCCGTGAGACGTCAAGACGCGTCGACGAGGCTTGTTCGCACCTCCATGCATCCCAATCAGGTGAGTGGCGAGCATGTCTCCTTCCCGTATCTTCCTCCCCCTTACCCAGCTGCATCCGCGGACCCCTAGAATCAGCGAGGTTTGTGAGAAGTAAAGCACCGAGGGTGTCATGTTGACCGAGCCCCAGCCAGATGCGTAATTCCGCTGGTGCATGGCGTCTAAATGCGTCCGCGGATATAGGACTATTGCGTGCGGTGTGGTGAGGCGTGGTAATGGGGTCGATGTCATTGGTCGAGGGGGATGTCGGCTAGCGTAGGTGCTTCGGAAACGGAAACAAGAAGTGTTTCCTCAGGGCCTCAACGCCTGCGAGCGAGATGATACCGCGATAGCATTACGACGAAGATGGACGGTGCACGCTTCGGATATTTTTGGTGGTCGGCGAAGGCTGGACGGAAGGCTGGTATGGCTTCTGGGGTGCATCTCGAATTTGTCATACCAGCGACCTGATACGCTCTCCATTCCTGGACTTTGGATGTAATCGATATCCCTTCATTGCGAGACGCATCTCTTTTCTACACCTTGGGCATTCTGGTAATGTCCTCAACGTACTCCTGGGCCCGCCAAACGCGGCGAATATCCCGCCGCTTCACCACCCTCGAAGGCTGGCGCGAACTCGGCAACGGCGTCTACGCGAGTGGCGGCACTGGGCTGCGCGTCTTTTCCACACAAAACCAATTCGACCCTGAAGCTTATCACGATGACCGCACCTCGTGGACGCGGCGGAGCCGGTCGACGCAGAGCAGCTTCAAGGCGACGCCGTGGCAGGGAGACGCTCAGTCTGAAGCGGGATGGTTGGCGAGCCCGGTCAGACTTAGTGAGATAAAGGATGCGGAAGTTGAGGCAGGGCCTGTGGAAGAGGAGGCGTATCATGTTTTTGAGAAGAGGGAGAAGTGGAGCGTGGTGGCGATGATTGGGTTTGCGGGGTTGTTTTCGGGGTTGTCGTCGAACATCTTCTTTCCGGCGCTGGATGCTATTGCGAAGGTCAGTTCAGTTCGACTCACTACCTCTCCTGAAATGCGAATTCCCTTCGGTGGCGGCAACGAAGAGACGTTTCTAATTTCGAGCAGGATCTAAACGTCAGCCTCAACACCGTGTCCCTGACGATCACATCGTATCTCATCATCCAAGGGATCTCACCACTATTCTGGGGGTCGCTTTCAGATACAGTGGGACGGAGACCGATTTACATTTATTCATTTCTGGTGTACATCATCGCCAATATCGGCTTGAGCTTCTCTCCGAACTTTGCGGTGCTGTTGATCTTTAGAGGCTTGCAGGCTGCGGGAAGTGCTTCTACTGTTAGCATCGGTACGTGGCTGCATGAATACGACAGGTTTCTATGAAGACTGACCTGTATAGGAAATGGCGTCATCCAAGACATCACGCCTCCTGCAGAGAGGGGCGGGTTCATCAGCTTCTACCAAGCTAGTAAGTATTTTGTTGTGCTTCGTAGACCACACTGACCTTAATAGTCCGAAACTTCAGCATAGCTATCGGCCCTGTCCTTGGTGGCATTCTGGCCAACTTCTTTGGATTTAGGTGCGTCGACCTTGCCCCTACAAGCCCACCATGCTGACTGAATCGCTAGATCCATCTTCATCTTTCTGTTGGTCCTCTCCACGATCGTCGTCCTCGCCATCGTCATCTTCCTCCCCGAGACCCTTCGCAGCATCGCCGGAAACGGCTCTCTCCGCCTCACAGGCATCCACCAGCCCCTGATCCGGCGGATCAGAAAAGAAAAACCGTACATGACCGATCGCGACGACAGTTACAGCCCGAACAAAGTCACCGCCAGAACCTTCATCGAGCCCCTCCTGCTGCTCAAAGAGAAAGACATCCTGCTCAGCCTCATCTTCGGCGGCACAGTGTACGCCGTCTGGAGTATGGTAACATCGAGCACGACTGGTCTTTTCAAGCAAGCCTTCGGGCTCAACGAGCTCCTCCTCGGTCTGGCCTTTATCCCTAACGGCCTCGGCACGATCGTCGGATCGACCATCATCGGGAACTTGATGAACAAGGGCTATGTAGAGGCCGAGACGAGATACAAAGAGGTGAACGGCCTGCCCACCTCCTACAAACTCCCTAAAAAGGCCATTCCCGCCGATTTCCCCATCGAGCACGCGCGCCTCCAACACACAAAATGGATCACGGCCATCTTCGTCTCGAGCACCTGTCTCTACGGCTTCTCACTCTCCTTTCCAGCGCTCGTGTCGCGCCCAGGCTGGATCGTGGTGCCTCTCCTATTCCAGTTTCTCATCGCCGCGACTTCGAACGCCATCTTCGCCGTTAATCAGACCATGGTATCGGATCTGTGTCCTGGGAAGGGCGCGTCGAGTACGGCGATTAATAATCTGGTTAGGTGCTCGATGGGCGCGCTGGGCGTCGCGTTTGTGGAGCAGATGATTGCGGCGATGGGGGTTGCGGCGGCGTTTGTGGGGCTGGGGTTGGTGACGGTGGGAGTAGTGCCGATGGCGGTTGTGCAGTGGTATTGGGGGCCTGGGTGGAGACGGGAGAGGATGGAAAGGAAGATGGATGGGAAGGGTGCAGGGATGTAGATCGATCTTGGCCGTACATGTATCGACTGGCTGGACTGCAGATCCCGTAAAACATGTTTCTTTACAATTTGGAATTCGCCTGTCCCACTGGGCCTCGGAGTTCAAAAAGCATTGCTGCCTTGAAGCGGAGGTTGTTCGTAAGTCGTGGATCGCGGAAGCTACGGCTTGCGAAGAAAGGGAGGAAAGAACATTTCGCAACACAAGAGACGATCTTCTCTCCAACCAAACGACTCCCCTGGTGGATGTGTTCGTGGTGTTTGTTGAGCGGTTAGCCTAGACTAGACCACCCCGATCGTGATTGGCGCAGGGAACGCCTCTATGACGTCCCGCCAGTGCACACCTCCGTGCTGCTTGCCTGGGGCTAATTGCAGCCTTGCGGCCTGCCTGCCGTTTTCTGCACTTCGCGGTACCCGTTCTTTCTCTTTGCTGTATTTATTGTTGTCCCTAATTATGCGTCTTCTGCCGCGCTGTCTAATGCTGTAATCTGATACCCGACGCACGCGTCCCTGAGACTCGTGTTACCCAAACCACCTCCGCGGCGCTCGCTCGCACATTTCGCGCTGCCCGTCCAATGCCCGAACAGCGCCCGCAATCATGGCACCAGCAGCCTGACATTGCGAGCCTGTCGCCGGACTCGTACACCGCACAGCGCCTGGTATGCCCTTTGGACTTTTCATGAGCGATTCGCGCTGACGCGTGCCAGCAACATGCCACCCCCGAGCACATCCACCTCACGTCGCGCCGCTTCTTCATCGGCCCCATCCCGGTACGCATACCCGCAGCACTCGCGCGGCACAAGCTTATGCGTGGATACAGGAAGGATGGCTGAAGACACATCGCCGTGACTGGTACAAGCGCCACCTACACATCAACTACTCGACCCGCACGAGTACCTTCTCCTCCCCGACGGACCGCCGCGATTCACGCCAACGACGCCTGACCGGCTTGGATGGGCCCAGCGCCTCGGCCCTTTTCCAACACAGCTTCCCACAACCTGAAGAGCTCGAGGCCGAGGAGGAACCAGACCCGCAGAATGGGCAGGCGGGCAGAACACCGACAGGAACGGGGGACCCGCCTGCGCTGGAGGTTCCTCGGGCGTCGGGGCAGAAGGAGGATGTTGTATCTCCAAATGAAGACGAGGAGTTCTTAGATGCCGAGTCGGAGCCTGACGAGGAGCTACATGTCTACACCCATGAGGAAGCACCCGAAACCGACTTCGACCCTCGGACGACGCTCAAGTCGCGGCGATCGAGCGGCAAATCCTTCGTCACGGCGTCATCGCATCGCACCGCCGACAACGAAGCCGACGATGAAGCCAAAGCTGCCACCCTAGAAGAGCAGGAGCAGCCAAGTGGCTCACACGTTCGTACTGGTCAAGCAGAGGAAGGAAGCAAGGCATTGGGCAAACGACCGGTATCTACTTTGGAGAGCACCACTGGCGAGCATGCGTCTACTGTCGGGAACCCCTCGGTAGATGCAGTGTCCACTACATCGCTGCTGCGCAATGCTGACAAAGACAAGGCTCCTCTCGATGCTGGTCCCAAGTTGCCGTCAAAGGGCATACTCGCGAGGGTCACGGGGAGGTCAGAGCCGGGTTTGTCCGAGTCCAGCAACCACGTCGAAACCACGCTGTCTCGCAGGAAGTCGAATCTCCGCAATCTTGTCAAGTTCGATATTCCCGAAGATTCGAAGCGCGCGTCGATCCATCTCAGGGCAAAGCAGGCACAAATGACAGTCCAGCGTGCATCGACGAAGCTGAAGCGGAGGAAAATCAAGGATGGGGTTGTGGTGAAGATGGAGCGCATGCTTGTGCGGGTTGATGAGGCGGGGAGGGAGGTGCCGGACGATTTTGACGAAAACACCAGTCAGAAGATTGACTCACGAGTCAAGGACAAGTGGCGGGAGTACATGATCGTTTGCAGACATAGCTCTTCTGAAGATGCTGAGTTTGTGCTCCAAATATACAAGACGAGGGTGAGTGGGACATTCCCCAACATGAAAAATGCCATACTCATTTCCACTAGGTCATCCCCGAAATCGAGGAGCCGAATGCCAGCAAGCACGCGGCATACGAGATACCACTCGGGCGTAAGATCACAAAGGTCAATCTCTACTCGTCTTTGGACAAGTCTGTCGTGGTCTGGATGCCGGTCTCTAGGGGAACCCGCATCTTCATCATGCAGGCGCGGACTGCTTCCAATGCTGTCGAATGGTACACATTTCTACGCAACGTCATGGGCTGGCGTCGCTCGTCGGAACTCCAGATCAACATCCCAGACATGAGCGTTAGCCTTCGGATATCCGATCCATTCCGAAATCTGGAAGCTTCACAAGACGAGGCGGAGGAGGCTAATGACTCTGACAACGAGGAGGCTATTCTGAAGACCATGCAAGAAGAGCAGGCTGTTGCAGAGAGTCTCATCAGACGGTGCCTAGACCAGCTGCAAGGCTCATCGGAATGGGCTGATGTACTGAACTCATGGGTTCGGGATCAACGGATTGGGCTTGCGTGGAAGAGGTACGATCGTCTCGAGTGGATACATGGCGCCAATGAACGCAAAATGTACGGAACGATTGCCATGGGAAAGTCGCATGAGCTGGAGCTCCGACCAAAGTCGCATTACCCTACGACGGCGGTGACACGGAAGAAGCACAAGACGTTGACGGAGCCTGTACCTGTCGAAGGTTTTCTCATCCGGCTTACCAGTCAGCGTGGACGGGCACGGCGACTGGGCCTGATGTACCACAAGCAGCTGTACTTCTCCACTCACGACCAGTTCCTCGTCTTTTTACGACCAACGAATGCGGCTCCTCCTCCGCCTCCGAAACTCCCAGCCTCGAATCGGTCGGCGGTCCCTTCAGCCCGCATCATCGCTGACAAAACTCCGGATACCTGGTCTGTCAATCCGTATCCCGTGGAGGATGGTCGCATTGAGTGGTTGTTGGGGGATTCTCCTGTCACACCGGAGAGCAGGAAGCTCCATGACGAGGATGCAGCGGATGAAGCACAGCGCAAAGAGCAGAACCTGCTCAAATGCGACGGCTACATCAATCTTGCCAGTGTTGCAAAGGTCCGGAAAGCGAAGAAGGGTGCAACGTCTGTGGATGACAACATCGAATCGGGCTCTGATGTTGACTTTGATGAAGAAGTGGACGACACTACGAGGGATGACGGTGCGACTGCCGAACTTGACATTGATCGGACTATGGAGCTAGTCATGAAGAACGGCCTGATCATTCGCTTGCAGGTATGTATGCCCCTTTCTGCCCAGCAAATTTCAGACTGACATTTGCAGGCCGCCGACCAAGCTCGTCGAAAAGAATGGGTTAAGCATCTTCGCGCCTTGGTGAAGTACTGGAAACACCGAACCACGGCTGACATCAGCCTCTACAAATCTACGCGAGCTCGCAACCTCAGCGCCCTCAACATCGATGAAGAAGCCGAAGCATACATTGGCCAGTTCGCTAGAAAGTGGGAAGTCACGCAGTCTTATGCCTCGCCTCAGCTGTACAACATGTGCGGCATCGCCTGCTGTCGCAGCATCCACATGAGCGGAATGCTCTACCGCAAACCACGCATCCACGCGCCGTTCACCCGATGCAGCGTCATCCTCACCGGCGGTACCTTGCTCATTTTCCAGGACGTGCTCCGTAATAAGACAGGGAAGCAACTCGCGCACATCCACCACGAACGCTTCGCAAACCTCGACCTGCGAGACTGCTACATCTACTCGGGCCTCCTCACCGAATCCGACCTCCTCTACCAGAACCAAACCTTCGACGCGAACAAGCCCGGCCACCACGCCCTTCCGCGCATCTACCTCGAAGATGGATGGACCTCGACAGACGAAGACGTCATGACTACCTTCGTTGTCTGGCACGGCAAGAGCAAGAGCTGGTTCCGAGCCGAAGAGGGCGCTGGTGCGGGTGAGAGCGTAGCAAAGCAGGGGAAGAGGACGAAGTTGAAGAGGGTTGCCAAGTTGGGGAGTAAGGGAAGAAGTGTGGTCTTTCGGGCGAGGAGTCGGGCAGAGAGGGATCATTGGGTGCTTGCGATTCAGAATGAGATTGAGAGGGTGCAGGGGGGAAGGAGCGAGGACTTTAGGATTCAGGAAAACGTTGCTGTAAATCAGAATGGGGCCGCGGGTGCGTAGTGTGCGTCTGCTTGTTGTGGTGAGGGCGGTGGTTCTGAGGATGAGGGCGATTCTTGATTATCGGATCGAGTAATGCATGGGGTTGGATTGTGGGCTTGTATGAATACCTTGGTATGGGTTAGATCATCAGATGGGTTGGCATACCTCTCTTTCGCACACATTGAGCCGGCATGGATTAGAAGTGTTATAATTATCACATATTTTATTCACACCCGTCTCTTTGCTTCCTGCAAGATGAAGCAAACCCAGGACAATACGTCCTACGAAGTAAGATTCCAGAACGAGTACTTCTTCGGCGACTGAACCGCCTCTACCTTCTTCTCCCCCACACTCGGATCCACAGCGTTCAACCCTTCGTCGTACTCAATCGGAATCTCCGTCTCCACGCCCTCCGCATCGACCGTCAACGCGCAATTCCGCCCGATCAGATGCCACTCCTTCTCGTCGTACGTCGTCGGCTCGCTCGCCACAATCGTGTGTTTCCCCATCCTATCCTCTTCACCCCAAATTGCTTGCTCGTTAACCAAATCCTTTCCGTCCGGATGTCCGGGGTACTTTCCATTCAGCGTGCGCCCCGCGAACTCGGACCAGTACAGCGACGGCGGCTGCTGCGTCGCATGGTTGCGGAAGCGAATCGCCAACAACTGCGTCCCGTCCGTAGTGCAGAAATTCAACGAATTGGGGGTACGTGCATGACCCTCTTTCTCCCTCTGCAACTGCATGATCTGCACAACGGTCTTGGTCATCGCAGCCAGCATCGCGGAAAGCGGATACGTCTCCTGCCACGCGTCCTTCGTGCCGTGGTTCGTGAGGTTGGTCATGTAGAGTGCGGCAGCGTGCTCGCTGTCCGTGGCCCCGAGCACGTTGCAGTACGCGTCGAAGGACATGAGGTGTGTCATTTCGCGGCGGATAGACGCGAAGTTAGATATCGACCCGTTGTGCATGAAGATGTGGCGGCCGAAGACGAAGGGGTGCGAGTTTACGGGCGTCACGGCGCTACCGCTGCTTGCGCGGATGTGCGCGAAGACGCAGTGTGTTTCGGTGTTTTCGCACAAGGAGCGGAAGTTGAAGTCGTTGATGGGCGGGGATTGGGACTTGTAGAGGGCGGGGCGGGGCCCGGAGATACGTTTCAGGTATGAGGTGGAGGCGGTGGTGTACCAGGCTAGGCCCAGCCCGTCCATGTTGAGGAGCGAGTTGCGCATGCGGATGAGTGCGTCTGGGGAGTGCGGGAGGTCGTGGTCTTTGTCGTGCGGGAGGAGGCCTGGGAGGTAGTGCGAGGAGCATTGCTTGCTGAGGCTGTTGGCGGGCGTTATGAGGACGTCGGAGAGGAGGCAGGGTTCTATGGGGGAAATGTAGGCGAACCAGCGGCACATTGTTGCTGAGGGTGGGGGATGGGTGGAGATGTTGGGGTGAATGTGCAGGTCACGTGAATATTGGATGTTCACGGGTCCTCGAGTGAGGGGTTTGCTTAACGCGAACAGTACCAAAGATGGTAGTATCGATAGTGGATCTTGAAGATAGAAGAAGAGAAGGTTGGATTAAGCATGGGAAGATGGATAGAGACACCGAGAAATGATAGCCCGGTGATCGGGGGCGTGCGGCCGACGATGTTCTTATGAGTAAACAAGTGAGACTTTTGGAGTCAGGCGCAGGTTTACTGGTCAAATGACTTGAAATAGACGAGAGCTGATGGACAACTGTCAACGATGAAGATAAACGCACTGATAGGAATGAAATAAACGAACTAGTCCGGTTACGGCATGATAAGTATTATCGCCTACTGAAGTCGTGCAGTATGCATTCCGTGTGTCAAGAACTCTACGAGGTACCACAAGTAGACGTTAGAGAGCTCATGCTAGCGTAAGAGGATAGTCTATTGCTGTAGATTATAAACCTCCCAGGCCCTTTTTGATTCTTCAAGGTGGTGAAACGAAGGCCGGACGCCTCGGCGTTGGGCGGTGTATCGATATGACGTAGAGCGGGGGGCGGGGTATGTGCTCGGGCCATCGGTGAGTCGACAAATCTCATGCGACGTCCCGACAAGCCATGGCGGCCGATTAGCAGAATATCCTCCCGTGAGCTAGTCGGATGTAGGTGGTATATCTATCATGTCGGCACTCGCATCGAGGGAATCTGTATCTACACCGGGTGCACGGGACGGGTCCGTGGAGGCAGCACTTCGGAGGGCTTGGGCTGTCTTGATCTACTGCAATCCCTGCGGCCGATCTCTTGCGTTACAATCGCTTTGTGGATGCAAGCTCTTTTTCGGATCAACATCTTGGAAGCTTGGCCGAAGCGATTGAGATGCGCGTGGTGGGCGTCGGTTTCGCGGTCGAAGCGTGTGCCACTGTCGCCCTGGGCTCCAACCAGGATCAAAAGTTATCAATTCCGACTCGAGGACATACGCAACATACGATCCCGGCATCTTGGAGATTGGGCACGTCGCTGATTTCGTGTGGGCTTCGACAACTGAGCGAAATTGGTATGCTTTGGGTTCCGACGTTCTGAGGTGCTGTTGTCGTTGAGAGGGCGTGCTCCACAATGCTGTTCTCGGTTGTATTCGGAATAATTGGAAAGATGGCCGAAAGAGGCCAGCCACTCGTGGTGTATCCGGCCGCGTGAAGTCTAGAGGGACACAATCTTACATATGTATGCGAGGAAGTAGGTGAGTTGACGTGTCTGTGCTGCACTGGGAAGACGCGGCAGTGCCGGCGGAGCTCTTGCGATGACTCTTCGCTCCCTCTATAAAGACTCCGCGCCCACTCTTCTCAAGCTCGCTCGGCTTTTACCCTCAGCATACCTTTTGGACCGCGACATTATCGACGAGTGCGACGACGTTGTCGGGCTGGTAGGCGCCAGAATGCGTGCTGTCTGCGGTGGACCGGCCAATACGAGCTCACTGGCTCGCAAAATGCGCTTCGGTTTAACGATCCCAAATCTTTCGTAGCACGGGGGGTTTCGACGGTTTCTATAGGAAGTAACAAGAATCGTGCTGCTGACAGGCTGCAGGTACCGACGTTCGCATTCTTACGACCCGCTCGGAAGAGGTGCGACACTGCGGCTTTCGATTTCGTTGGCCCCCGCACATCCGCAGTTCTCCTTCCCCCAATCTATTCTATGGAACATTGAAAGACTTCATACAGTAGACGTAGAGCTCTCATTGCTTTCCTCAAAAAGGCAATTGGTTCTCAGCTGTCAGCGACGGCATTCTCGGCAAGAACAAGCATGCAGAGGATATGTGTGTGGCAAACGCCGGCCACAATTCTCTGACCCGCTCATATTCACCCAATTCAACCACACCTCGCAGCGTCGATAATGCGACCCCGAAGGCTGGCTGGCAGGCCATTGCTTGGATGTGTTCGGCGCAGATATCGATAACAGGGGCGATCTCGATCAGCCCGCTCGAAGTCTGCATTTGATATCGCAAATTCGAGGCCCCTACCGTTGGCCATCGCCGAAGCGCCTCCTCGGATTTTTGTCGCAACAAGATCGCGCTACCTGTGGGAACTAAACGAAGCCTCGCCGGTCGAAAGCCATCGTGCGATCTGGAATAAGCGTACCTACTTTTCAAATCACCAGGACATTTCGGTGGCCATACGCACGTCTCGGAGCGTGGCGAGCGCGGCAGAACATTACGTATAGGCAATACGGAAATGCCAATGACCACGACTTCTCTCGCCTCCCATGTGCCTGGTCCGGGTTCAAAGCGGAGGATCGAGCCGCACGGCTTGGCTTGGCCCACCAACTGCGCCACCGACCCATTCAGGAAATGCCATCCCCTCACTCATTGGCGCGCAACGAGCGGGGTTGGCGCTGAGTCGCATTCAGGGCCTCCGGTGAATGTTTAGGCCTTCCTCCATGCCCAGACCGCGGGCCGTTTGCTTAATCGAATCGCGTTAGCCAAGCCTGTCGCACTACATTGCTTTCGCTTTAGCTCGCACGCGAGGCTCACGCTGCCCGGGATGCACGAACAGGGCCTTCCAGTGGCACAGTGGGACGTGAACCGCCTGCCTGCACCGTATAAAGGCCCTGATAAATCCCCGTCACCTGGAACGGTCAAGGGCTCTTCCCAGCTTTCTACACCTTTTTTCCGAGCACCTGAACGTCCACTGCGTGCAGTCGGATATCTTGTACTATTTTGACATCCCCCACGCGTCATCAACATCGACTCCAGCGCAACCTTGGTCGATCCAAAGCAACACTCCCTCACGCGACCTCCTGGTCCCTACGCGACAAACCCCCCGTGCAACAATGGAATACGATGAGAGCAAGAAATACGATGGCTACGTCAACGAGTCCGGTAGCGGCGGCGACGTCGCACGTGGTGAGATACACGACAACTCCGACGACCTGCAACGCCATCTTGGCAATCGCCAGATCCAGTTGATCGCCATTGGAGGCTCCATTGGTACTGCTTTGTTCGTCAGTGTTGGTGGTGCTCTCAACAAGGCTGGCCCGCTCGGTATTCTCCTCGCCTATACCTTTTACTCATGCATAATGGCTCTTGTGAACAACTCCATGGCAGAAATGGCCACCTTCATGCCCGTGACAGGTGGTTTTATCCGAATGGCTGGCCACTGGGTCGACGAGGCTCTTGGTTTCATGGCTGGATGGAACTTCTTCCTCTACGAAGCGCTGCTCATCCCCTTCGAAATCACCGCGCTCAATCTGGTGCTAAGCTTTTGGAGGGACGACATCCCAGTTTGGGCTGTGTGCATTGCCGTCATCATTCTTTATGGGTAAGTTCACGATTCCTAAACTTTGCCCGGCAGAGCGAGCCTGCGGTCACGAAAGAATTGAGACTGACCGTACTAGCGCATGTAACGTTCTCGCTGTACAAGCCTATGGCGAAGCTGAGTTCTGGCTATCGGGCGGCAAGGTCATCCTGATCTTTATGCTCTATGCCTTTACCTTCTTTACCATGGTCGGCGCCAACCCAAAGAAGGATGCTTACGGCTTCCGCTACTGGCGCGACCCTGGTCCAATGGCTGAGTACCTTTCTACGGGTGACCTAGGCCGTTTCGAGGGCTTT
Organism: Lentithecium fluviatile CBS 122367; assembly: GCA_010405425.1. Classification (NCBI taxonomy): domain Eukaryota; kingdom Fungi; phylum Ascomycota; class Dothideomycetes; order Pleosporales; family Lentitheciaceae; genus Lentithecium; species Lentithecium fluviatile. The sequence continues at coordinate 205,723 of MU005628.1, read as the reverse complement.
TTGGGCGCTCTGTGGGCTGCGTCCTTCTGCATCGTCGGTCCTGAGTACATTTCCATGGTCAGCGGAGAGGCGAAACGGCCTCGAGTGTACATCAAGAACGCCTTCAAGACCGTCTACTGGCGATTCGGTATCTTCTTTATTCTTGGAGCCCTCTGCACTGGCATCGTTATTCCCTATAACGACCCAACCCTGGTCAACATCCTTAAAGGAGAAACTTCTGGCGGGGGCACTGCCGCCGCTTCTCCCTACGTCATTGCCATGAGGAACCTGTCGATTCCAGTGCTCCCGCACCTCACCAACGCGCTCCTGGTCACCAGTATTTTCTCTGCTGGAAATACCTATACCTACTGCGCAACCCGCAGCATGTACTCGCTTGCCGTCGAAGGCCGCGCCCCCAAGATCTTCCGCAAATGCACAAGGAATGGTGTGCCCATCTACTGCTTTGCCATTACGATGGTGTTCCCTTTCTTGTCCTTCCTCCAGGTTTCAGATAACTCTTCCAAGGTTCTCACCTGGCTCGTCAACCTTGTCACGGCAGGCGGCTTGATCAACTTCATCACCATGATGATCACATATATTGCCTTCCACCGGGCGTGTAAAGCTCAAGGGATCGACCGTAGAACTCTCCCTTACACCGGCTATTTCCAGCCTTACCAGACCTATGTCGCCCTCGTTGTCCTCGTCTGCGTTGTTTTCTGCTATGGCTACTCGGTCTTCCTGCCTGGCGCCTGGCTCATCGACAACTTCATGTCCTCGTACGCCATGCTTATGGTTGCCCCGGTACTCTTCGTCTTCTGGAAGATCTTCAAGAAGACAAGATTCATCCCATCCAAAGAGGTCGACCTGGTCTGGGACGGGCCCCTCATTGACGCCTATGAGGCGTCGTTCATTACGCCCCCGATCGGATTCTGGACCGAAATGCTGCAACTTGTTGGTTTCAAGCGTCACATTCCCGTCGATGAGAGAGCACTATAAGTCTTGCCATTTTGGGTTGAGACGTTGGTGACGCCTGTACACGCATTGATTTGAGCGTTGAATTTGAGATAGAGAACGGTAGCCCAAGACGTTTGGCGGGAGATTGATGGTCATTATTATCAATATACCCACTGGATCTAATGTGTCAATGTCTGTTATCAGCTTATGTCGAGCAGGTCGAATTTCCTCACGCAGCAACCGGATGCCGATCTTATTTGTGGCTCTACCTACTCCAACGCGACGATTGTGTTTTCCAACGCGACAATCACCATTGTTCAAATTCCCAACGCGACAAACATACTCAATCCAAAGCGACAATCGATTACAACAGCGGCCAACCGATCCTCCTCGGAATGAGTTCCGAAAATCAACATCTCGCTGTCAGCGGCGAATGTCGATCAAACCTTCGGTCTTGTTGGATTCGCGAAAATTTTTGTGTCCGAGCGGATGTATCCACCCACACACGCCGCATAACCGCATGGCGTCAGCCCAGCCAGTGCAACCCAAGCAATTACTTTTGCAAACATTTCGCGCGCCAAGCGCAGCCACCTCCACACGGCAACGTCGCCCGCCCTCCAACTTTTCGTTCGGCTCCACTGCGACGGCATTTCTCACAACATGAGGGCGTCTTCACTTTCGCATCTCATCGACCCGCGGTTCGCTGTAACTACGGGCCGCCCCAATTACAGGGAAGTCCGCTTGTTCCCACAACAATCTCATGGCGCATTTCCAAGGTCGTCAGTTTCAGCTCTAGATGATTCGGTGTGCTCCGGTAGAGACGGGGAACGATATTCCATCGCGACCGCGTGACCTGGTTGTCAGCTTTATCTCGCCCAGCTATCCAAGACAGCGCCATCAAGCCACACTGCTCATAAAGCAAGCTGTGTGGCATTGCTTGCGTCCAAAGCGCGGGGCGCCCGAAATAAGACGACGCGCTATGCTTCTGTCGACAAATGCGCTTCAGACGGGGGCCAAGACGGCTTACTATCTACTGCGGAGACTAACGGGTGAGGTTTGATTGAGTCTCGGGGATGTTTCGCAGAAAGCGCGCTCGGAAATAGGTGGGGTTTGGAGGGGAGTAGCTTGGAGACGTTCGATGATCACCTGGTGAAGATGATTCGCGCAACACGATCACGGTTGCCATCGCAGTTACCCAATGGCCATTCTAGCATTAGTCGCGTTTCCAGCCTATCCGCTACGGAGCTTAGGACTGCCAAAAACGCTCTTTAAAAGACAAAAATGCGATGAGAAAGAGCTAGCGAACTGGGACATTGGTACTGCGGTACTCGCAACCATGCATGGGACGGGCCATTACCGAGACCCAGCAATACTTCACTCAATCTACGATACTCGGTCCAAACGACGGGAGCGAACGATTCCAAAAACAGCCTTCTATTCCCGTAATGTATCGCTGTGTATCCTTCCCCGCGTCTCATCGTTCGATGTTCGCACTCGGGAAGCCTCCATGCAAACAGTTCGCTTGCCATGCACGCCTTTTCAGCTCGACTCCTACGCGTGTCTAGGAACTTCGTTAGTCTTCAACATCCCTCGTCCGCCGCCTCGCGCCATCGCTACAACGCGTTTCCATGCTTAGATCCGCCCTTTCCCGTTCCATTGCCTGCTTCCGTCCAACACGAGGGTCATGATTCAGAACACGACATGAACGCCTGCCATGGTAGTGAGGAGTAGATAGGGGCCTGGGGTTGTACTACCACAACGGGGGAAGTGATGCCTGGACCCTGGAACGGGTTGCGGGGCTGAATTCCGCGACGTTGGCCTCGTGCGCGGGGATATCGCTAGGGGCTTGCGGCTGCGACATGGACTCCCTTTGAAGCATCGCTCCAAGCCTCGCGTGGAGACGCCAGAATTGATGCGTGTTCATAGTCTGGGGATGATGCGACAGTCGTCGTGGCATATCTGCTGTTACTTTGCAGCACGATGAGGGCGCTCGACTTCCGGTCGAAGGGGAAAGTGGCCTCGGTAATGGTCGCGGATGGGGAGATCGCGAAATGTGAAGTTCACATGGGCATCAGGCGTGTACATCTGAGGTCAGTATCTTGATATTGGTTCACAACTGCTCACGCTGGAGTGATAGTATAACTAGCCCCAGCCGTCGTGTCAATCGGCGCAGTATACTTGACGCCCTTAACAGCAAATGATGCTGCATCTTGCACGCGCAGCGCCAATTTCCCCCCACTCCTCGAAGTAACTACCGCCTTGCTCAGCTTCCTATCTGCCCATTGCATATCGATGACAAAATTGCCCCTCGCCACCAACCCCTCTACACTCCCCGTTGGAACTGCAGAAGGCAGCGCCGGAAGCAGGTGTACGACGTTGTGACTCTGCAAAGCATTTATCCCACCACTGGTCCCCGCCCCTTCCACGCTGTGACTCTGCAACAACATCTCCGCAATTGCAGCGGTAAAGCCAAAGTTCCCGTCGATTTGGAACGCGGATCCAGGTCCATGGTCCGTGTTCCAGAGATTGGCCGTGGGAAACGTTTGCAAAAAGGATACGGCATTGGACCACACTTTGTCGCCCTGGAAGAGACGAGCATACAGATTCATGACCCATGTACGCGACCACCCCGTACTGCCGGATCCGGCGCTCATGCGTTGTTCAAGCAGTACTTTTGCTGCAGCGGCTAGTGTCGAGTTGACCAAGGGCGTCATCTGCGAGCCAGGATAGAGACCGTAAATGGGACTCATGTGGCGGTGGCCCGGCTCCGCTGCTTCATACTCGCGTCGCCATTCCAGCAATTGGCCTTTCGATCCGATGCGCGGCTTCCGGATTTTGGAAAGGTAGGCTTGCGCCTGGGTGAGATGGCTGTCCGTGATACCGAGGACCTGGCACGTCTCGATGACGTTGCCGAAGAGCTCGTGCAGGAGCACGTTGTCCATGGTCGGCGAGATGTCGATGGCTTCCGTCGCACCCGCGCGCGACATATCCGCCGGCACGCGAAAGGGGTTCTCGGGCGAAATCGACGGACCCGTGTTGTAATACCCCTCCCACTCGAACAAATAGCAATAGTAGAAATCAGCAGCTTGCCGCAGCACCGGCCACACCCGCTCTTTCAGAAATGCTTCATCCCGCGTAAACCGATAATGCTCCATGAGATGCGCAGACAACCACGCCCCGCCCATCGGCCACATCGTATACGCGGTCCCGTTGTCCACGGGCGCCGCATCCCCCCACAAATCCAGATTGTGATGCAGCACGAACCCGCCGTTGTCGCAGCCGTACATAAGCTTTGCGACTTCGGTGCCACGGGCGCGCGCCCGATCAAGCAGGTCGAACAGCGGGGTGTGCGTTTCGGCGAGGTTGGTCACGAGCGCGGGCCAGTAGTTCATCTCGATGTTGATGTTGATGGTGTATTTGCTGCCCCAGGGTGGATCGTACCGCTCATTCCATAGCCCCTGAAGGTTTGCGGGGAGGGAGAGGCCGGATCGGGTGGAGCGCGAGGAGGAGGCGAGGAGGTAACGGCCGTAGTTGAAGTAGAGGGTTGCGAGTTCGGGGTCGGCGTTGGGGTTGGTCTTGTAGGCGGTGAGGCGGTCGTTGGTGGGTAGGCTGCTTGTCGAGTTTGAGGACGTGCCTAGGTTGAGATGGACGCGTTGGGTGAGAGTGGTGAAGTCGGTGATGGCGGCTTTCTTTACGGCGGGGTACCCGGCGGCGCTGGCGGCGTCGAGTTTGCGGGTTAGTTCTGCGAGGCGGGTAGATTGGGTGGAGTGGCGGTAGGAGGTTTCGGCGTTGAAGAAGATGTCGATTGTTGTGGCGTTGGTGATTTGGATCGCGGTTCCATCCTTGGACACAGTCCCTATAGTAGTTTGTCAGTCAACCGAATTGGAAAAGTGGTATTCGGTCCTTGACACCAAAGTTCAGCCACGTACCGCCCGTATTTAGAATCCTCACTTCAGACGTGAATTCAATGGCGTCGCTCTCCTGCCCGCTATTCGCTACAAGCGTCACTGAGCTCGATCCGTTTTTCACAGTGGCAGTGTGGGACAACACCCACTTGCTGCGGGCCAGGGAGATTTTGACGCTGAGTTTACCGGGCTGGGAGGCGGATAGACGCGTTGCGAGCACGCCTGCCGGATGGCTGGCTAGGTATTCGCGGCTGCCGCATATGATCAGCGAGTCCTCATGCAAGGAAAGCATGACTTACGTGTACTTCACCCCACCAACTGCATACTCTACAAACACAAGTCCTCTCTCCGTATCCAACCACCTCGTATACCCCTCCCCAATCCCACCACCCCCAAAATCCAGCGTCATATTCACCAACACTCCATACATCCTAGGACTATTCGGCTTCCCCGCCATACTCCTCAACACCAACTGCCCCGCAGCCGTCAAATTACCCTGCTTAAGCAGCTCGCGTACGGAGGGAAGCGCACTGGAAGAGGCGCGGTTGGTGCGGTCCAGCCATGGGCCGCTCCAGACGGAGTTTTCGTTTAGGGAGAGGGTTTCTGCGGGGAGGGCGCCGTAGATTAGGGCGCCGAGGCGGCCGTTGCCGATGGGGAGAGCGGATTGGGAGCTGTTGGCGGGGTGGGGGTAGTGCAGGTAGGTGGATGGCGAGAGGGGTGCGAGGGCTAGGGTCTGGGGAAGGAGGAAGAGGAGGGTGGGCAGAGTGGCGAACTTCATGGCAATCGTAGATATGGGGATAGAGATAGAGGAAGGATGTGTTCAAGACGAAGCGCGCGGGGATTGAGTAGAGCTCAGGGCCATTGGGTAGCTGGCTTGGTGGAAGGGACCTCGACAGCAACATGTCCAGATCACGTCTCCATTCCGAATGTATATTTATTGTATCTCGCAATTCCTCCGCGGGAATATTCTGATCTGGATGCAAGGTACTCGATGCCTGAATCCAATCCCATGAGATGCCGAAAGCGTTTCCGTACCGTAGCTCCGGGACGATCGTTGCGGGGAATTGATAATCAAATGCAATATATTTCCTGGATTGGGAAGTTGTATAAACCGGGCTAGGTTTAATTGGTGGCAGAACTGGATGCATCCATATCCATGGATATAGGCGAAGACGGATTTCATAGCCACCGGCTAGGACGTCGATTTTGTGCTGGGCGGCGCTGCAGCGCCTTGTTCGCCGGCCGTGTTGGCGGCAGCGAAGGTCGGCCACAGAAGGGACGATGCGACCCGGTAGAAATAAAGAAGGAGGGCGAGGACCAAATACGATGGGAGTAAGATGCGGCCGAGTATGCGACTCCATGGTGCCCTTGTGCCCCTTCTCTGCATCCCTGCATCTGTCCTCAGAATCCCCTCACTCGCCTTATCCTTCTCTTCCCCCCCTTCATCCCCAACAAAAGCGACATATCCAAGCCGCACCAAAACAACATGGCAAATAACAAACACCAAAGTGCCAACCAGCACCTTAGACCCAGTAATGCCTGCAAAAGGCGACCGCGCCCTTCGCCCAACAACCTCGTACAACTCATCCAACGAGCGAACGAAGTATTGAATCAACGACGGGAGAAGAAACATAGCGAGAGCCATGAGGGCGATCTCCACAAGTCGCATACCGAGGCGCAGTGGGAGCTGGGCGTTCATCCTACGGGCGCGCCAGCGCGAGGTGAGCGTGGGGAAGGGCGAACAGGAGATCTGTGCGGAATGGTTGTTGATGATGTCCGGGCTGGCCGAGTCGGAGTCGGGATAGGAATATGATGTAGCGAGTGCGCGTCGCTGGCGGATGTCCAGTCTATCGTCCATGCTGAAGAATTGATGGCGATGGTGATGGGGTTGGGGTTGGGTTGAGGGTGGTGATTGTCGCGCTTGTGCTGTGTTGGCCCCAAAGATTGCCGTGTCTTCCTTCTCTCCTCTTTCTCTATTCAATTCTTTTGCAAGGAGAAGTCGCAATGGTACTGCCACCGATGTTCTTCAACGTCACGTCTTCCAGGGTTTCTTTGATGCCGTGTTTGCAGATGTGGATGGAGATCTCTTTCGCCGCAAGCCGCCAAGTATCCGGGAAATAATCAAAGGCGATCCTCCTACGCTCAAAATGTCTAATACCATCTATCTTCTCTTATTTCGATCAAGATCCCACTTCTATCACGTGTGCTTGCTAGCCTTCGGACCGGGTATGGATATGGACTGGGTAAGAGTGTCGTGTTCGGTAGTGCGTGGGTTCGCGATCCCAAGACTTGACTCCTGACTCAGCTTATCCGTGCACACATGCAACATTGCACCCCACATCTGGCCCATGTTTCGCGGAGCGTTGGTGGCGCTTTGCAAAAATGAAATCAGTTTGTTGACGGAGAGCTTGCTGTGTTTGTCAACATTCATTTGAGCGTGCTACCTGGGATGGGTTCGAGATCACGTGCTACCAAACTTCCTGAGAACTTAGGCCTCAAGGTGGAACTCTCTAGACTTTGAAACAATGCTAAAGGTGTTATTTGAACTATACCGTGACTTAGCGCTTCCGAAAAGAATATTTCATTGTGCTGATGATTGACTTTGTTGCTGGACACCATGGACCTGATGATGCGAGACGCGCCCCCGCTGTCTGTGCTCGGGAGCATGCTGGTGCCTAGCAGAACATCATCCACCCCGCGCATTCACAACATCAAATCGATGCGATGCTGCGCCGTCTCTTGGGCATCATGTCACTCCATAACTCCTCCACCCCCATAACCTGAAGCCTACCATTCTTCTCTCCTACCCATTCCTCCCACCCACTGCATCCATGACGGAAGCCGCTCCCCCTCCAGCGGAGGACATCGCGCACGACGACCTCTGCCCCGTACGCTCCCCATGCCTCCCGTACCAACAACACATACTGATGCGCTCCAGGTCTGCCACCTCCTCCTCTACGCCCCCGTCCGCACGCAATGCTCCCACATCCTCTGCGCCTCCTGCATGGCGCAATGGGCCTCCACCTCGTCGACCTCCAACATTAGCCACTCGAGCCTCGATCTCGACCTCACGCCCTTCGACCCGAACTACGACCCCGCCTACGACCTCGAAGCGAACTGCCCCATGTGTCGCACGCCCACGACCGCATCGCCGGACAATGCGTTGGCCGCGCAGTTGGAGTCGCGATACCCGGTTACATACGCGGAGCGCAAGGTCGAAGAGGAAGTCGAGCGCGGGGCGAGGGTGGGTGCCGGTGGCGCAGAAGGTGTCATGGTGCTCATCGGGAACCGGCATCGGCTCGAGCGCGGGACCGAGGATGCGAATGAGCATGATTGGACGTTTTTCGTAAGGTTATCGCGGCCGGAGCTCGTTGATAAGGTCGAAGTGTACCTACATCCTACGTTCCGACCGCCGAGCGTGACGCTGAGGCGGGCGCCGTTTGAGGTGCGGAGGTTGGGCTGGGGGACTTTCAATATTGAGGCGACGATTTGGTTGAAGGAGGGGTGGAGCTGGGTTAAGGAGGGGAGTAGGGTGGGCGAGAGGTTTTTGAGGTTGGATTGGGAGTTGGATTTTGAGGGGAGGGGGAGGCAGGGGCGGGTTAGGGGGAGGGTTAGGAAGGATGAGGTGGTTGAGGGAGTTGAGGAGGAGGGTGAAGGTAGGAGGTTGAGACCGAGGCAGACCCCTCGCGTGTAGGAAGTTCAGATGAGAATAGCCGATGCGAGGTAATTGCCTTTTCAAGCATATCATGATGCGCTTCATCTGGACTGGGTCGAGTCAGCCTCTGGCTGTTCCGCGAGACGCGTCTGCGTGGTGTATGAGGCACGACATCTCAAGGAAAGGTCAGCGGGTGCTTCCAGAGAGTGGGGTACTTCATAGATCTACCCAAATCCATCTTCTCCTCCATGCACTCGCTCTAATAAGCGTCTAATCCCACAAGCCCAAAGGTCCGCCTAGTAGCGAACATGTGCCATCCTAGTCATACAAATACAAACCACACACACCTCCCGCCCTCCCCAAACACCTCAAATGCTAAAATCCGGCATCTGAATATCGTCCTCCATCAAATTCATCAAGTACCGCGATCCCGAAAACCAGTTCTGTACCGTATTATCACTCTGCAACCCCACGGGTAACGCCCCCGTCCCCATCCCATTCGCCGCCAACCCGCCATCAAACGGATGCCCTGGCGTAGAGAACCCATCAGAACCCGCGCCTGCACCACCAACGTGCGGAAAACCCGCCATCGGCCATGCTGAATTCGGCATCAAGCCCAGCGCACTCAGATACGGATCAAATTGCGTCATCGTACTTGAATCGAAGCCTTGCTCTCCACCGCTACCACCATCATTAGCTTCATAAAACCCGCCGGCGCCGGCCCGGCTGTTCTCCGGCTGTGTCGAGGGCTGGTGCGCCGACTCCTTTGTTTTCGCTTCGACGTACAGTTTCGCGACTTGCAGGAAGAGGTGGCACATTTTGTAGAGCTTGTCTGCGCCTTCGGAGACGGTGCGGCAGGATTCGAGGCTGAGGACGAAGTCCGCGAGGGTATTGAGGTCCGAGGGGTTGCAGTGGAGGACGGCGTTGCAGAAGATTACTATGAAGGGGGTGAAGGGGGCTTGGAGGATGGCCCTGTTGCGGTGAGTATATAGCATATATTTGTGGGGTCGGGGAGGATAGGAGTACCAGTGGATATATCCGGACCATAGGTCTTCATTTCCCTTGACGTTGAATTGCTCGCTGCAGCGTTGGTGTGCGATGAGGGCAGCGCGGGAGCTTTCGAGACAGTCTTGATTGAAGGTGATGTTATCGGGGCTGACGGCGCGCTGGACCAGAGCGCATGTTGAGTAGTGTACCACGACATCTGGAGAGTCAGTATTGACATCGGACAACATCTGGCTGGGCATTTGGCCTACCGCTATAGTAGAAAATGTCGCCCAGCTATTATCCAAATTAGCAAGGGATGTCTCAATCTCGGTTTGTCCAAGGATGGTAACAAAATACAGGACTTTCCTCGTTGTTGAATCTGGATATCGGACTTACATCTCCAAAGAACGCACCTGAAACTGTGAGCAACCCTAGTTGGACCGAACCCTAGCAAGGATAACTCACCACCTTCGATACTCAAGGGACCAGATTGACTTCCACTTCCGATGGATTGCTGTGTTATTGTCGGGAACGAGAAGACCGTCCTCTGGCGCTTGGACGGTAGGTTCATGAAATCAGGCCCAGTAGGGACTTTCTTCGAAGATGCGGGCGTGCCTCCGGCCGCGATAAAAGCAAAGTCCAGTGCAGACGCATCACCCCTTTCTGTCCAGGTGTGATTGAGCGCTTCCACAAGCTGTGTAGCGATCTGGGCGCGCTCCTCCGGAGGCTTGAGGAAGGCTGCTGGACTGAAGAGTTTCTCATACACTTTGCCTTGTATTTGAGCCACTTTAATCCAGAAGAGCAACATCTCCGTCCCTAGAGATCCCGGCATCGGCGAAGCGAGTGGCATGTGCTTCGTATCAAGTTGTGGGTAGGGCAGAGACATATCCCAGTCTTGGATAATAGATGCACGGCCAAGCCTAAGTGACAGCGTTTTGTCCATGAGATAAATGTGCCAGAAAATATGGATCTTAGCCATGCGCTCGTCCTCGGTGTCATCTTTCATGGTTTGGATGCGGTGGTACCCCAGGTTTTGGCAAAGCCCGGCTGCGTTGCTGATCATGACCCAGCAAAGAGACGGTTTGCACATCTCTATTGCGAACGTAGAGGCCAGGAGCAAGGCAAGAATGTTTTCATAGGTCGCAGGGAGATAAAGCTCTAATTGGCTCATAGCAATCTCTACCTGCGTTTTGCACGTTCGGGCGTGTATACGATAATTTTCGATCCTGTCCCAACATGAGCGATGTGTTTGTGGTGGCGAGAGAAGCGAATCCAGATTGCTTCCAAGAGTTTTTGCACCCAGAGCTTGACAGGTTCGGCTTACCGGTTGTCCATTACTGAATAGCATGCGAATTCGGTAAACAGGTTATAGAGCACCCCAAACACTAGTATTCTGCGGCCAACGGTACATTCGATTGGAGAGTCGAAGCACTCTTTGAATGTGGCTTTCATGTTTTTCAACTTGAGGAAAGGGAAAATAACAGCGAAAGACATGGTGGGATACACTATGATGGTTTAGCGAAGTCACGATTCGTCGCTTGGTGTACATGCCGGAGGCCTTTTCGATGACATCCTCGACGACTTCCCAGGGGGGCCGCTCTAGCTTCGATGGATCGATATCGACGAGGGCTCTGTTGAAGAATGGATGCGTGCTCGAGGCCGTCATTGTATTTGTATACTGTCCTTGTCGTGTGACCATATCTTGCAGCGATGTGAGGGCGGCTTTGATTTCAGCATTTTGGCCAATAGATGGCGTGCTACCGACTGCCTGCTCCAGGAGCTCTCGCGCGAACTCAGATTGCCTATTGATGGTGGTTTCTCCTTCAAAGGGAGCCGGTGTGGGGACATTGTTAGCGTCCGAAGTGGAGCGTGGGCTGCGGCCCGTCAAGTTGCGTGATCTTGACTGACTGCTTTGCTCGGATTGGTCTCTGTGGAGGTCGAGATTACTCAATTTGGTTGCAAGGCTTTCCAACACACTCTCGATTCCGGCTAGGCGGTCCTCAATACGGTCGATCTTCTTCTCGCTGCCGCCCGCTTAGCAACTCGCTTCAAGCAAGTATGCAGATAGTAGGTAGGAGAAAGCGTACTATTCGTCTGATATGTGCACTCTCTGTCGTTGTGGCTTTTGCGCCGGTGCAGTGGTTGCGCAGGCTGCCGTGGCCAGTTAGCAAGATGCTCTTTCAAGGTTCGCAATGCCGTTGAACACATACTCAGCTTGCTTGCGCGACAGTTTGAACATGGCGTTCCTCTATCGCATCGTATCTTTCTCGACCGGCAAGCGTCGCACTATGCTGTTGTCAGTGAACTGCCGATGCAGGTCTCGGACAGGGTCGCGCGAATACCGCTCGTTGGATCTTGGACCCATCGGCCGCCACGTCCATCTCATCTTTGTCCATGCTAGCAGTGCTCGGCACGCATCCCCATTAAATTCGGGATGCGAGGAAGGCGAAAGTCTTAAACAGGCCGTTTACGGGACGAGATGAGTGCTTGCACTGCCTTCGGACACTGGAACTCTCGGGCTCCGGGCGCCAAGCTGGGCTACCTCTTTAATTCCCTCCCCCTCGTCATGACGAAAGATGACTCCTTTGGTGGCTATGCTGCAGGACAAAGAAGGCAGATATACCATATCTTCCGGGGTACAAACACGAAATACGCAGGAGACCAGGGAGGGCGATTATTCGGGTGGAAACGCGGCGTCGGACGCGACCAGTGGGGTTCGATCGGAGCCGCGATTGCGCGCCATCACGTGACGTACCGAGCCTTAGCCGAGACTTGAGGAGCTCTTCATTACCACACCAGTCGATGAGAACGATCTAGCGCGATGTTCTCATTGCTCTGTGGCTGTCATTCGACATGCATATCACAGCAGCTTGGCTGCTGCCTGCTAGCCATGACTTCACAGTGCGCCGTGTTGCGTGTTCCACCTGCAACATTTGCACGGCGAGCGCAGATTTTCTTTCGTCTTACGATCACGCTCATTGGTCCGTTCGTCTACCAAGCCTATCAAGACACATCAGCGCGCGGACTGCGCGGGCTGCGTAGGGCTGTCTTTCGTCCGGATCGAAGATGAACGCTGCCGGAAAGAGTGACCCTCTACCATATCTTCCACCTCGCCGTACTTGGGACGACAATAACACATCATCCGCCATTCGAGATGGAGCCGTCGCCCACCCGTGAAGCAGAGGAAAAATCGAAGGTCGAGTCATCGCATGATGATGAAACGAAGCCGAAGGAAGCAAAGGGGGGCATGGGAAGTTATTTGGTGAGTCCGGTCTGTTCATGGTTGTTCAGCTTGCTGATGGCAAAAAGCGCATCTTCAAATATGCCGATCGAATGAGCTGGATTCTGAATATCATCGCATTTGTCGCAGCTATCGCATCAGGAACATTGCTTCCGCTTATGAACTTGCTGTTTGGCAAGTTTGTCACCACTTTTACTAGATTTGCAACGGGGGACTTTTCTCCAGCGCAGTATCGATCCGAAGTGAATAAGTATACGTACGTCGCAAGCACAAGCGAGCAAGAGACGTCGCTGATACTATTGCAAGATTGTATTTTGTTTACCTCTTCGTCGCAAGGTTCACGTTATTCTACATACATTCTGTGAGTGTCTGTCCATGCATTTCCGCTCGCTCTACCTTTCTGATGCATGCACTGCTGAATACCTTGGCTTGACCTGGTTGCTGACGCTGCCGAATCGCAAAGGTATTGATCTCGATTTCGGCCATTCGGACGACGAAGGCGCTCCGTGTCGACTTCATCAAACACACTTTGCGGCAGAATATTGCCTTTTTCGACTCGGCCGAAGGAGGTGGCGTTACCACCCACATCACCACCAACTCAAACAATGTGAACAGCGGCATATCTGAGAAGCTGACCCTGACGAGTAAGTATCGCGGCCAATTCTAGTTGCAGCCTTTTAGCTCACTGCTATTCAGTCCAGGGTGTATCCACGGCCGTCACTGCCTTCATCGTCGCATTTTCCGTACAATGGAAGCTCACTCTCATCACCATCTGTATCGTGCCAGCGATCATCATTGTCATTGTAAGACTCCAATACTCGATGACATTAAGTCATTCCACTAACACTATGTTTGAGGGTATTTGCGTCGGGATTGATACGAAGAACGAATCCCAAATGCTTGAGATATACGGAAAGGCAGGCCAGCTCGCCGAAGAAGTCTTCTCCACGATGCGCACCGTACACTCATTTTGGTTAAATGGTCTTCTCTCGCGCAAATACGATGCCATGCTAGGAGACGCGATGAAAGTGGGTATGAAGAAGTCGCCCAACTATGCCGTGCTGTTCTCGACAGAGTTCTTTTGCATTTTCTGTGGATACGCGCTTGCCTTCTGGCGAGGGATTCGGATGTACGCCAGCGGCGAAATATCTGAATCAGGAGACGTGATCACCGTCATCTTCGCGGTGATTGTGGCCGCCACTGCCATGACGACTATTGCGCCTCAGGTCATCACGGTCGCAAAGGCAGCATCGGCAGCTGAAGGCTTGTTCAAGACAATCGACCGGCAGTCTCAAATCGATCCCTTGAGCGATTCTGGTGAAGTTCCATCCTCGTGCGCGGGACGGATCAACATCGAAAATGTCATCTTCGCGTACCCAACCAGGCTTGACGTTCCTGTCTTGCAGGACTTCTCGCTTTCAGTGCCAACGAACAGCACAACCGCATTAGTGGGCCAATCTGGATCCGGCAAGAGCACAATCGTAGGGCTCCTAGGCAAGTGTTCCACCCTCCTCGTCAACCATTCTCGCCTCTACACCGAGGGCTCAGCTCTTATTTCCAGAGTATTCGATGCTAACTACTCTCATAGAGCGGTGGTATGATCCAAATAGCGGCGTAATCACGCTCGATGGCAACCCGATCCAAGACCTGAATTTAACATGGCTCCGAACCAATATTCGCTTAGTCCAGCAGGAGCCTGTGCTCTTTAGCGGGACTGTCTTCGAGAATGTCGCACACGGTCTATTCGGAACAGATAAAGCAGTATTGCCAGAGGCTGAGCAACGTTCCTTGGTGGAGAAAGCGTGCAAGGCTGCCTACGCAGATGAGTTCATCGAACGCCTCCCCAAGGTACTAATACATCCTTTTGTAGTCCTTTCTGCGTTGCTGACGAAACAAGGGTTATGACACACAAATCGGCGAAAGAGCCATGATGCTTTCGGGTGGTCAGAAACAGAGGCTTGCCATTGCTCGCAGTATCATCTCCGACCCCAAGGTTCTGCTCCTCGACGAGGCCACAAGCGCGCTCGACCCCAAGGCGGAGAAGATGGTCCAACAAGCGCTTGACAGTGTCGCTAAGAATCGCACAACGATCGTGATTGCGCACAAATTGTCGACAATCCGGAACGCGGACAACATTGCAGTCATGTCCAACGGGACCGTAATAGAACAGGGTACACACAATACGCTTCTTGAAAAGGGGGGCGCCTACGCTAGGCTTGTCCGTGCACAAGACCTTCACGCTGAAGCTGATGGAACCGGCATAGACAAAGAGGATGCGGCAGAGAAGATCTCTCTTGTGCGGACGCAGACCCAGGCCGCCTCCACGTTTCACGAATCCGCCAAAACTGCAGCAAAAGATGGCATCAACTTCAATCTGTTTCGCTGCATAGTGATCGTCTTCTGGGAATACCGACATCTTTGGCCGTACTTTCTTATATTGGTTATTGCTTCCCTAGTTGGCGGTTGCACCTATCCTGCCCAAGGTATGTAATATTTGATCCGCGGATTATCAGGTTGCTGATTTCTGAAGCGATCCTGTTTTCACGCGTCGCTCGAGCTTTCGAACTGCCTCCTAATGAAGCCGTCGCTGAAGGAGACTTCTACTCACTTATGTTCTTCGTTGTCGCCCTCGGAAATTTCGCCGCTTACGCGACCATTGGTTGGTTTAGTAACATTGTTGTCCAACACGTATCGCGCGGTTACCGGCTCGAAATCTTTCAACTCATTCTCAAACAAGATATGAACTTTTTCGATAAAGAAGAGAACGCTTCCGGATCACTCGCTTCGAATCTGTCAAGCTACCCAAACAGTCTGACTGAGCTGCTCGGCTTCAACATCATGCTTATCTTCATCAACATTGTCAGCGTTCTCTCTAGCTCTATCCTCGCTATCGTCGTTGGCTGGAGGCTTGGCCTCACGATCGTCTTCGGAGCGCTTCCTCTCGTGGTCTTCTCGGGTTATTTGCGCATCAGACTCGAGTTCAAGCTCGAAGAAGCCACCGGGAAACGCTTCTCAAGCAGTGCCGCACTCGCTTCCGAAGCTGTTTCAGCCATCCGCACCGTTTCCTCTCTGGCGTTAGAGAAGCACATCATCGAGAAATACCAGGATCGTCTTCATGGAGTTGCAAAACGTTCGATGAAGTCCTTGATTTGGACTATGTTCTGGTACTCGCTCACTCAATCTATCTCTTTCCTCGCTATGGCTTTAGGCTTTTGGTATGGAGGACAGCTGATCAGTCGGGCCGAGTACAACACCGCGCAGTTCTACATCGTCTTCATTGCGGTCATCTTCTCTGGCGAGGTATGTGTTTCGTCGGGTTCAAATTTGGGCAAATTCTAATCGCTTCCAGGCTGCAGCATCCTTCTTCTCGTACACGACCAGTCTGACAAAGGCAGGTACCGCTGCTAACTACATATTCTGGCTCCGACGACAAGAGCCCGCCGTTCAAGAGGACCCATCGAAGCCACCTTTTGACCATGAACGTGAAAAGGATCCCGTGCACGTCGAAGTACAGGATCTCGCTTTCGCCTACGAATCGCGACCAAACACGAACGTGCTCGATAACATCAACGTTGATGTGAAGCCTGGACAATTCATCGCGTTCGTTGGCGCCTCTGGCTGTGGAAAGAGTTCTCTCATCGCTCTTCTCGAGCGCTTCTACGACCCCATATCTGGACGCATAACTTGTGATGGTCGCTCATTGGCTGAACTGTGTCCACGCAAGTATCGCAGCTCAGTCTCGCTTGTCCAGCAAGAACCGGTACTCTACCAAGGATCAATTCGAGACAACATCGCCATGGGTATTGGTGAAGACGCCACTGACGCTGAGATCGAGGAGGCTGCTAAGCAGTCCAACATCTACACTTTCGTGACATCACTCCCAGAAGGCTTCTCCACCCTCTGCGGCTCCCGCGGCACCCAACTCTCCGGCGGCCAACGTCAACGCATCGCCATCGCGCGCGCACTCGTTCGCCAACCACGGCTCCTCTTGTTGGACGAAGCCACATCAGCACTCGACACGGAGTCGGAGAAAATTGTGCTGGAGGCGCTAGAAAAGGCGCAGAGCGGGCGCACGACTGTAGCTGTGGCGCATAGATTGTCCACGATCAAAGACGCAGATTTAATTGTTGTGTTTGCAAGAGGAAAGATTGTGGAAATGGGTACGCATGCGGAGTTGCTCGGTAAAAGGGGTGTTTACTACGAGATGTGTTTGGGACAGAGTTTAGACCGGGGCATACCTTCTTGAAATTGTATGATCTAGGTCGTGTTAGATTGTCAATATTAGCAAGCCGAGCTTGCAAACATTAGCGAAGCCTCGATACGATGTCAGTAGAGATGATTTGTGATTCTTGAGCCCACGGATCAACGACAGTAACGATTCCGCCGGAGAAAAAAGATCGCGAAGGTTTGAATCAAACAACAATGCCGAAGCCGTCACATGAACCGAAGATGAGCACATTTGCTCCATTCCCAATTGGCCCACCGCGCTCAGGGTGCGGATGTCACACAGATGACAACTAAGCACACGACACCAAAAGTCCAAAGTGCGCATGTTAGAGTATTTGAAATCTCCCTCGCCTAGTCTTGGCTTCCATCACCCCCTCAAACGCAACTTCGCAAAAGATCAAGATCGCTGCTGCTGTCTCATCGTCTGCGGATCATGCTGTGGCCGTCTTGGGAAATGGGGAAGAGGGCACACGACACTGCGAAGGACCTTGCGGGCGGGCCGCTTGTGTTGGCTTGGCTGGAGCTTGGCTGCCTTGAATGTTGGGTCTGCGGTGGAGGAGATCTGCGCGGGAGGACAGGAACCGAGCTTGGACGCTTGGATTTGGTGACGGAGTGGGTTCCGTTGATGGAAGTTGTAGTGGGCATCACGTGGGGCTCTAACTGTTTTGGGATAAGTGGGGCGGCCCGCGAGAATGTTGTTGGTCGTTCCAACCCTCGCGTCGGTTTCTTTCCACCACCGTCACCACCAGTCTTCCCACCTCTTGCGTGAAGATGGTAGTACTGCGTGATAAACGCGGCCGTCTTCCGTCTGTCTATCGGCAGATGTCCGTCTCTCTCCACTAAAGCGCCACAGCCAGCGCGAGTACGTCACCCCACGCGTTGAGCCCCTATCGCAACAACGTCAGCAGTGCATTTTATCAACAGCAGATCCTAGCCTAGAAAGGCCTGCTGCGCATCTATTCGTTTATGCCATTGCTCGAGCATGCCCGATTCGCACAATGCCTGCGCTTGCTGAGGCGCGTCGTGGTTCACGATCCGCTCGTCAAACTGCCAAGTGTCTCAGACGCTCCGCACAACCAACCATTTAGCGGCAACTCCAAACGAAACAGTTTCGTGTCTGGTGCAAATGGCACCTTTAGCCACATCACCGCATACTCTTCCTGATCAGCCATTGTTTCGAGGGTGCTGATCTTGGCGAAATGGGACTTTATTCGTCTGGGCACTTCTCGGCTACCCCACGGGCAGACCCACCCTTTAGAGACGATTGCTGAAGGAGAATGCAGGTACGGCGGTAATGATGCTTGTCAGAAGAGTGGTCATGTAAATGGCTTGGGGGGGTCCCGTTTCTCTTGGTCTTTTCTTTCCTCGCTTCCTTCACTTCATTCTGCTGTTCTGCAGACACCGTCAAAGTCAGGCCACTATTTTCCACACCTTCCGTTGACCGGATCCGTTCTTTTCGATTCCGGTCCAGGAGACCAGTTACTATTTGCTTAGTTACGGTTGCCCTAATAGCGTATTGGAGTTTACAAGTTCCCTTCGTCCTTTCTATTATCCACATCATCATTCGCGATGGGACTCTATCAGCGTCGTCGACCCTCGCCGATCAAGGTCTACCCCAATCCTGTTCGAAGACAAGAACCTTCCGCAACGGAAGAGCCTGAAAGCGCGAGCTCAGTTGGAACCACGCCAGGGCCCGAGAGCCCCGACAGTCCTTCCCCAACGACAACGGGGCCTGCTGCGTCGACATCGGCACCCGCCCAGGCCAGCTCGAGCGCACCGGCCGCTGCAGTGACCAGCAGATCCAGTGCCTCTCCCCCATCGCCTACGACAACACCCCCGCAAGCTGCGCAGCAGACATCAACATCGGCGGGGTCTTCTTCAACACAGGCGGCATCTTCAAGCTCAACCGCAACGTCTTCCGGATCCTCGACAAATGGACCATCCATCACCGCTCGGCCTGCACCAGGAGCGGCAGCCCAGATTGGCGATGATGGCTCGGCATCAGAAACTTCCGAACCAGACAGCCCGGCCAGTCCCACCTCGAGCTCTCAACCGACAGGATCAGCGACCGTATCCACGACATCTGTGACCAGCTCTGCATCTTCGGAGACCGCCAGCGCTTCACCACCCCGATCCCAACTGGCCGGAGAATCGTCCGGCATCGATAGAGACCCGCCACATAGCCCGGGCCATCGCACTCTCGGAAAGGGTGCCGAAGCTGGGCTCATTACTTCCGCCGTTCTTGGTATATGCCACCCTTTCTACGGTTTGAGCAGCGTTAACAATGTTCAGGCTTTGTCGCACTTCTCGTCGGGATTTACTTCCTCTACAAGCGACGCAGGAGAAGAAGGCAAGAACTCGGCATGCGACACGCAGAGAACGGCTTCGCGCCCGACAATACAGGAAGCCTCGCGGAACCTGAAACAGTACATATCGGCTTCGACCCGGACAACTCGCACATCACCCGCACAACCAACGACAGCAACTCTCTCTTCGGAGGCTCGCACTACCAACGACCAGAAACTGTCTCTACAAACACAAACTCGCGCGCTCCCCTCCCAACACCCAATCCCTTCGCCGACCCACCCCGCAACAAAGCATATGACCAGCTTCGCGGACGTCCTCGCTCGACCACCCTCACAGACCGCGGCTCGTGGATAAAGAATCCGTTCAAGGACCCTGAGAGCGACCGGTTTGATCCATTTGGTGAGATGCAAGAGCGCGCGAGGCAGGAGCGGATTAAGTATATGCAGGAGTTGAGGCAGGAGGAGATGGATAGGAGACAGAGGGAGAGGGAGCAGCAGTTTTTGGAGAAGGAAAGAATGGGGCTGGGAGTCCCGGAAGCTGCGTTAGCGAGGAAGGGGAGTGGGGTTACGGTTGAGGGGGTGGGTATTTTGGATCGGAGTGGGAGTGAGCGGTATCGGTGAGGTGAAATGATGTGAGCTAGTTGTATGTATGGGGTAGTTGGGTTTGACTAGGAAGATCGATGGTACTGGGTGCGTGCCGAGGAATTGTGAAGATTGTTTCGGCGCTAGGGGATTGAAGATGGGTCATGTCTAGATTAATGTTTCTCTGGCACATGGCTCGCGGCTTGCGATACGTCTTTCCGGATATCCACCTTGAATCAAAGCAACTGCACTGCCTTTACATGGTTCTATCATGGTTGCTCAGTGCGCTCTGCAAATTCATTAATATATAGGAAGTTCGGATGTTGATTATGCTGGAATATATCATAGGATGCGTCAGGCGGCTTATTTCAATAATTTTTGGGCTCGACGAAGGCGAGATTTTAAGTAAAGCTGCCTGCGGCTTTTGCTCATTACAATCTCTAACGTTCCTGGAATGAGCCGTATGGCTTCAGTTGCGCCTCTTGTCAACGTCAGCACGACAACCAGAGTTGGAATCGAGCATGCGTAGATGTCCTCGATGGCACCTGCCTAGTGCAGGCAGCATAAGACGCGTGACACACTTTTGAGGCAAGGTCTACAGATCAAGAGCAATGGCGCAACGGAAAACGAACGGAATGGCCATCCCTGAGATCTAAAGGGCGTTGCGTGAGTTAGAAAGCCACGATGATTGTCTCTTTGCAGCTTAGGCAACAAGTTCTAGCGATTACGATGCAATCGCACGCATCTTCAACAGGAGAAGCACGATTATAGTTCCAAGAGATTCTTTGCAGACGACTTTCTCCCGCTTTGATCTGATGAGGGTGGTGCGGCGCACTACAGACGCGGAGTGGCTATAACTAGAGGCTATTTATCGCACCATGTTTCTATATAAAGACGAAGTCCTACTTTGGCATAACGCGATAGTCGACGCAAGAGCGGAAGCAGAGATTCTGGAGGAGGTCGTCAATAAGCCGAAATAGACCCTGGAAAGGTCTGATTAGAGGGGAGAAGACGACACTGAAAGTGGAAGGCAACAAGGAGCCAGCTGCGCGGTGGACGCGAAGGTGGTCCTTGAAGGTCTTGAGTGCGGCTTCGCATCTCCTGCTCGAAAGAGTGCTGGTTTTTCGTAGGCACGTTACGGAAGGTCGTAGCTGGTGTAAGGGGTACAAGACAGCTTCATACGGTGCTCTCTTATATATGCACAATTGAGGCACTACCAAAGAGTGGTGATATCGTTGTTCGACGCCGGGCAGCGAGTGTAGACCGATGATGATGTACATGTGCATGTTGTACTTCTCGATCGTGTACGGTCGAAAGCTTATCCAAACCGCCCTCGGCGGGCAATTGGTGGAAGCAAAGACACTGCATGGACTGCTTCTGGTGGCTTCAACATGTTAGCTAACTGGAATTCAGAAGTGGGGTGTTCTGGCGAGCTGCCGCAGTGTGAAAATTGCAAGGGTTCGGTGCAGGTGTGTTGCTATGATATGTTCTCTAAGGTGTGCAAAAAAACACATCTGTCGCAAGTACGCCCCTATCCGCTATATATATGACGCCGCTATCAAAGAAGATGCGGCAATTTCTTGTGGCTTTCAATAGTCGAGCCCGCATATCATTACATTCTGTTCGACTAGTCCTACTGTGACGGCTAGTGGGCCTGGTGTTTTCCTTTGTTAGTTTGCTTATTGTTTCCCTTCGTTATTACTCTGGTTTTTTCTAAGTGTTAGCTTATAGAATCAATGGACAAGGTCACTGGTATTTATAGTGGACCTCTGTCCATCTCCAGAGAATTGGAAATTAAGCTTTAATCTTTTTTATCGATCATTGCCCGATCGTTACACCTACGCATCTGCTTAGTTACAATGCTGGTCTTTCAGACCAGTCCCTTACGATATAAAGCTAGATTTTTTGCACTCTTTGTACTCCATCCAGTACACTCATATCCCTCAATCCCATCTCCCGTCCTCGTCCTCGTCCTCCCCCCTCATAACCCTCCACCACCTCGTCTGCTCATCCAGCCCACTCCCCTCAACTAACAACCTCCACTTCCGCGCAAACCACCTCGCACACTCCCAGTTCCTCCGATCCCTCACTAATCCCGTCGCACTCCCACTGCTCCCTCCCCCGGCGCCCCACACCAGCAACCCCTCAGCCTCAATGTCGCGCCTGAGCTCGCCCTCGTCGAAGGCCGGGGGCGTCATGGATAAAAGTGTGATAGCGCGGTCCCGGAAGATCGGGAATGGGATGAGGTCGAGGTACATTCCGTGCGGGTGGGAGTGTTGGAGGGGCGTGGGGGTCAGGTCGGGGGAAATTTGGGCGGGTGGGTGGAGGGTGAAGCAGGGTTTGCGGCGGATGGGGAGGGGTTCTTGGAAGGTGTACGTTGAGGCACCAGAAGAAGATGAGTTTGAGGTGTTGATGGGGGTGGTGGTATTTTGGGGTTGAGGGGAGACCTGGAATGCGTAGCGTGTGTGCCAGTACCACGGCGAAATGGTGGCGTCGTTCTTTTGGGCGAGGAAGAGGGGGACACCGAGGTGGAGCGCGTTTTGGATACGGGCAGCGTAGAAGCCGAGCATTTGGACTTGGAGGAAGTTTCTGTATGGTGATGGGAGGGTAGGGGTTTGGTCTTGGTGTGGTCGAACTTGGCTTTGGGGTTCTCTGGGTGGATCCAGCATCAACGTGCTCTCGTCGAAGATACAGGGGTTGGTCGAGGTGTCATCCAAGCACAGGCTGAGAAATCCCATTTGTGAGAAAGGCGTGCTCATTTGGAGTCCACATAAGCCATCCAAATCGGTCCCGTCGAATAAGCCATGTGGGCTCATGTCCGTCGACACGGCGGGTAGCGTCTGCTCAACGCCGGGTTTCCTCCGCTCTCCTGTATGAAAGGTCAGCCTGCGTAATACCACAAACATGTTGCCACTCACTGTATCTACGCTGCGCTTCGCGGTTCTGTCTTCGTCTGTCTTCAGTCAGACATCGTTTCCTGGTGCTTTTCGCAGCGCGCCTGCGGTCTCCAGAAGGTGCTGCATCTGAATCCATTGGTGCAAAATTCGCAGCTCATCCAGTCACTCTCCCGTTCTGCACGAGCTGAATTGTCTCTTCACGAGGATGCATGATGTTGGTGTTGAAGGATCGGGAGGTAAGCCAAAGTGGGGCGGAAGTAAGCCCACAGGCCAACGGCGCATCTGATTGGACCGTATCCTCATTGAAACCATCGCGACTTCCTTCGCGGCTGTTTGGTTCCGTGAAAGGCTTATTCGTGAAGAGATCACCGGACTCTAGGCGCCGAAAACTTTCTCTATGATTTGACACTGCTACGCCATGGACAGCGAAGACGATCCGCTGCACCGTAAGCCTCCAGAAGCTCGAGAAGCGGACGTAGGTCCGCTCTGAAAAGTTATAAAAGGTGCAAAATGAAGAATGAAGAAGCAACAACTACAGTTGATTCGTACTCGCCTACTCCATTTATCGCAAATACCGTCTCAAAATGTCCACCGACTTCCCCGTCCTCACGAAAACCTTCCACACCTCCGTCTATCGCAGCATCGATCCCAAAAATCTCTCTGTGGCGGGCAAAACGATTCTCATCACAGGAGGTGGACGAGGTATCGGGAAAGCTATCGCCACGGCTTTTGCCGTCGCAGGAGCCCGCGCCATCATTATTCTCGGACGAACAGCATCCGTCCTCGAAAACGCAGTCAAAGAGATCTCCGGTGCTGCAAAGACAGCAGGCCATGAATCAATCATCCGTCATTTCGCCGCCGACATTACCGACGCGGAGGCCATCTCCCACGTCTTCAAGACCATCCGCGACGAATTTGGCAATGTAGATGTTGTCGTCAACAACGCCGGCGGTCTTCATCTCGGTACCATTGAAGACTCCGATAGCTCAGCCTACGTCAAGAGCTTCGAGACGAATGTCAAAGGTACACTGCATGTCATGCAGTCATTCCTATGCTTCGGCTTGAATCGCAATGCTCCCGGGCCGGCAACCTTCATCAATCTCTCCACGGTCGGTATCGCCATGCCTACCATGCCAACTTGGTCCGCCTACGTGGCTTCGAAACTAGCAGCCTTCACTATGACGGCATTCCTGGGTGCGGAAGTCGGCGATGCACTTCGTGTGTTTTCGATTCATCCGGGGAGGATTGCAACGGATATGTCGAGTAAGGCTGGGATTCCGACTTTTGACGATGTGGGTACGTATTTTGGCAATGAATTTGTGTTGAGTAATCGTACTGATGCTGATGATGTGCAGGACTCCCCGGTGCGTTTTGCGTGTGGCTCGCTGCTAAGCCAGAGGCAGACTTTCTGCAGGCGAGGCTGGTGGCGTGTAATTGGGATGTTGATGAGCTTTTGGGGATGAAGGATGAGATTTTGGGGAAAGGATTGTTGAAGGTAGGGGTTGCTGGAATAGGTATGAAGGTAGTGCAAGATTAGAAGGACGCATAATAGCATAGAGTAGAAGCAAACCATTTTCGCCCTTGGAGCGCTCTCAAAAGAAACAGATCAGCCCGCGAGTGTCCCTAGCATGTTGGTCGCGTCTGCAGGGTGTTTCCGTCCTCACCGTCATCATTGGCTTCAGGTCGTGCATCAGTTTGGGTACTTGCCGAGGGAACGATTCGTTGATATACGTTCCCGAAGGCGAAGTCCGGAGTACGTTTATCAGAAAACTTGTGATGAATGGGATGGTGGGGTAAGCGGAGGTGGGGTAGAAGAATCTCTACGCCACTGAAACGATTCCTCTCGCGTTTACCCTCATGCCACACTGAAGACGAGGGTACGGGATGATTACCTAGGTACTGTTCCACTGATTACCAACCTCTAGGTGTCTACCGAGCTCCATCCACCGAGACGCAACATCACGTGACCGCGCTCCAACCGTCTTCCGAGGTGCCTCGGCTCGGCCAGCAGCGCCCCACACGAATGTTAAAGACGATGCGGCCTCCGCATCTCCGCATTTTCACTTTTCACTCATCATTTTCACCTCCCATCTTCACCCATCCCTCTCACAGCCCTCAATTCCTCTTCACAGCCCACAGTCAACATGACGGAACGTCTCAAGTCCATCGTGTCGCAACTTTCGCCGTCGACGAGCGGTCTGAGTGCCATGTGAGCGGCCCGCCTATCGGCTTGTGATTTCGGGATGGGATGGCAGAACTGACATTTGCGTAGTACCACCAAGAACCCCGACGACATTGTCATCACCCTCGCTATCCGCACACCGCTCACCAAGGCGTTCAAGGGGGGGCTCAAGGACACTCCGCTCGATGGCATCCTCGTGAAGCTGCTGAAGCAGGTGATTGCGCGGTCGAAGATCGACCCGGCGCTCGTCGAGGACATTTGCCTGGGCAATGTATGCATCACCACATTCGAAGCGCACACGCCCATCTGACAATACCCCAGGTCTCAGACGCGAAAGCCGCCTACTACATCCGCGCCGCCATGCTCGGCGCCGGCTTCCCCAACACGACCTCGGGCTCCTCGGTAAACCGCTTCTGCAGCTCTGGCCTCAAAGCCGTGCAAGACATCGCCAACCAGATCGCAACGGGCTCCATCGAGATCGGTCTCGCTGTCGGCGCCGAATCCATGACGGTCGGCGGCGACCGCCTCGAGCGCCCCTTCGTCGACGAGATCCTCGAGACGCAGGAGGGCCGCGACTGCATGCAGCCCATGGGCCAGACCTCGGAGAACGTCGGCAACGACTTCAACATCACGCGCGAGAGGCAGGACCGCTATGCGACGGAGTCGTACAGGCGGGCCGAGGTAGCCCAAAAGGCGGGGTGGTTCGACGACGAGATTGTGCCGATCAAGACGGTTCTCAAGGATCCCAAGACGGGCGAGGAGAAGGAGGTCACACTCACAAAGGACGAGGGCCCGAGGTGGGGAACCACCTTTGAGGCGCTGAACAGGATCCGCCCGGCTTTCCTGCCGCACGGCGACAAGTCGACGGGCGGCAACTCGTCACAGGTCACGGATGGCGCCGCCGCCGTGCTCCTCATGAAGCGCTCCAAGGCCGAGGAGCTCGGGCAACCCATCATGGCCAAGTTCGTTGGTGCCACCGTCGCCGGTCTTGCACCCCGCATCATGGGCATCGGGCCCTCTATCGCCATCCCCAAGCTCCTCAAGAAGTTCAACCTCACGCTCGAGGAGATGGAACTGATTGAGATCAATGAGGCGTTTGCGTCGATGGCTGTGTACTGTCTCGAGACGCTGAAGATTGACCATGCGAAGATGAATCCGCGGGGTGGAGCGATTGCGTTGGGTCATCCGCTTGGATGTACGGGTGCGAGGCAGATTGTCACCGGGCTGAGTGAGGCGCGGAGACAGAAGAAGAAGATTCTTTTGACATCGATGTGTATAGGGACGGGGATGGGTATGGCGGGGTTGTTTGTTAATGAGCAGGTGTAGGTGTAGTAGGTAGATGGTGTTTACGCATACATGCATTGTACATATTACAGATGGTCCCATATTTTGAACTGCATTGAATGTCCATCTCATGTCCGACGAGCATACACATACACCGCCCCCTTTCCTTCTCCGCTCACTTCCTCTCAAATGACGATAGACTCCCACTCTTCGTTTGCTTTCCATGTCTTCGCTCAACGACTAGTCGTGCCAAAGACCCTTCCCTTCCCAAGGTATGGTTTTATGTCCATCCATCTCCCTCTCTCGTGTACGCACCAAGAGGTCGTTCTTTTACCTTGCCGAACTCATCATGTCCCCCCTCCCCCAAGAGCCCCCACATCCAAGCTTAATATCCCAAGGTCCCGCGAACAGAGTCGAGGAAGTGTATCATGAGCACCACGATGATGACTGTAGCGATGTACGCGGTGAATCTGTAGGCGGAATCGAGATCGCGGTTGTTGTTGGGCGGCATGATTTGTGAGTCGAACTGCGGGTTCGGGGTGTGCTTCGGCTTGAAGTGGAGATGTTGGGATTGAGGGTTTGTTTGTTGATAGCTGGCTGGTCGGGATTCGAGAATTCGAGGGGTACTTTTCGCTCTCGCTCGGGCGGTTCGATGATGTGGCGTCGGCCGTGTATTTGTGGATTGGATGAGTAGTACGATTGGTTGAATCTTGGTGGTGACGAGGAATTGAAATGTAGTGATAAAAGTAGGAAGTGTGTAGTTTATATCTATACTCGAGGCAAAGCCATCCTTGCTCTCAGATGCATGGAAGCAAACCACACGATGCAGTGCTTGAGTGAGTTTGTTTGCCTTGGTAGTTTACATGCATTTCCGGCACCGGGCAAGCTACAGGCGCGCAAACATTGAAGAACAAACTTATCCTGTGCATGTGGCAACGTGTGCACGGTTCAGATGGTGTTTGTCTACTTGGGCGGTGCGGAGGGCAGACTCCAGATGGAAATTAGATATGCGATGGGGGCCAGGTATCTTGGGGCAGTGGATGAGTCTTGGACTTTGCGGTATGGCAGGTCGATCGAGGGGGTCGGTGGGAAAACAGTTGCGAAGGCGGAGAATGCGTGGAGGATATTAAGTGAAAGCGGAAATACAATGCTGCAGATTAGAAGAGAATTCAATCGTACCTGAAGGTGGGCAATCGAATGCGATCGTATTTGTGCATGAAAGATTGGCGGTTGGAACGATCCAACTTGAGACTCCTTTCCTTCAAGAAGGGTCTCTCGCAGGAAACCCTGGATAAACCACTCACGAGCCCAGTTTCCTTCCTCTATACCTTCCAGCGTAGAAGTGTAAAAGAGTGCTTCCCGAACGTAAACTTGCCCTTGCCGTCCCACTCGCTCTCTTTGATTCCCACCTTCTCCTCCGACTCGGTATTGACCACATGCACACTCTCCCCTCCCACCGTGTATACCTTCACCCCTCCTTCCGCCACACCCTTGACCTCAACCTCAAAGCCCCTATCCTCACTCACATTAGCCACCGCAAGCCCCACCCACCCATCCTCGCACCTCGCCGCACAAACATCCAAAAACGGCGTCTCGATCGTCCCGCGAATCCACTTCGGATTCGTGCGGCCCTCGTACTCTGGAGACTTCACATTCACAGCGACGCTGTGTCCGCGCATGTATTTGCTAAAGAGGAGAAGCGGCCACCAGATGGTTTGCTTGAGGATACCTGTTTTGCTGGTCATGAGAGGGGAAATGACGTTTACGGATTGCGCGATGTTGGCCATGCCCATATCCTTTGCCTGGCGAATAAAGGCATTGAGGAAGACAGATACCGCAAGCGCGTCGGAAAGCGTGTATTTTTCTTCTGCGCCTTGTTCGCCTGGCGCTCGGATGGGATCCCAGACGTTCCACTCATCGAAGCAAATCGTTTGCTTGGGCACGGTTTCCGGCACTCCATTCTCAATTCGTGCAAGGTCGATCAGGGCGCTGGTCATTTGGATGGCGCGTTCCGCTGCGCGGGGGGCTGTGGCATTGGGGAGGTGCTCTTTATCAGCCGTATAGATGTGGATGCTGTGCATGTCGATGAGGGATCTTGTGCGGTCGCCGCCTAGGCCGTGGACATCCCATTTTACGCATTCTTTCAGGACGTAGTAGTCCCAAGAGGAGTAGCCAGTTTCGCCACAGAGGAT
Source organism: Lentithecium fluviatile CBS 122367 (assembly GCA_010405425.1). Taxonomy (NCBI): domain Eukaryota; kingdom Fungi; phylum Ascomycota; class Dothideomycetes; order Pleosporales; family Lentitheciaceae; genus Lentithecium; species Lentithecium fluviatile. Next base: position 177,332 of record MU005628.1, on the reverse strand, counting down.
GAGTGTGATGGTGGGATCGAGTAGCTTGAGGGCTTTAGCCCATTGGTAGGCCTTCTTCGCGTAGTCTTCTTTTGTGAGTTGGGCGACTTGCCAGGGGCCCCAGCATTCGTTTCCGAGGGCCCAGTATTTGACCTGCATGGGTGTTAGATGGTGGAGAGGGTCAAGGGGGGCACGGCGCACGTTGTATGGTTCTTCGCGGCCGTTCTTGCGGCGGAGGTTGGCGTAGTAAGTGTCTTGGGTGGAGTTACAGTATTCAAGCCATCCTAGGGCTGTACTGAGGTGTATCAGAGATGTTTTTTGACAACCGGGTCGGAGGCACAGACCTTCATCGAGTGTCCCCGTGCCGAAGTTGAGACAGAGATACGGATCCGTGCCGACCACTTCGCACCACTTCATGAACTCGTCGGTGCCGAATTCATTCGATTCAATGCCTAACCAGGCAAGCTCGGGCCTACAGTAGAAGTTAGTGAGGACTTATAGGGATGAATGGTCAAACTCTACCTCTTTGGCCTCTGCTCCTTCGGGCCAACGCCGTCCAGCCAATGGTATGTAGCAACAAAGTTGCCTCCTGGATACCTGACCACCGGCACATTCAAGTCCTTCATTGCTTCGATGACATCTTTCCGGAAACCGTGCTCGTCCGAGAGAGGATTTCCAGGGTCGTAGATGCCGCCGTAAATGCATCGTCCCATGTGCCTGGTATTCGGTTAGTCGCCAACACGCTTCCAATGCTTTAGTCGCGACATACTCCGTAAACCCGCCATAGATGTTGTCGTTGATTTTCGCAATCTTATGGTCGGAATGCACAATGATGGAAGGCGTTTCGTCCTCAGAGATCTTCGTAAAGCTCGCCATCTTGCAAATGCCTACCGCTCAGCCGCAGACGCAATGCCAAAGAATACGTTTCGACCTCGAAGTTCACACAAACAAAGAACTTTCGACGCAGTAACGTCGCGTGACGGAAGTGGATGCACTAAGCAATGTGTTACCCTAGCCTCACATAACCCCACCACGTCCCGATTCGCGGAAAATCCCATCTCCATACCCACCACGTGCGTTTACCCAGCGCGAAGCCCCAAGCGGATCAACTTCCGCGATTAGCTCCACACGGCGACCCATTAGTTCGGCGGAATGACCACCGAACCTGCATCCGATGCTTCGGAAGGTTGATTGACGACCGCGGAGCTCTGGGGGATTGGAGGAAAAGTAGCGACCGGGCGGGGATCATCAAGAACCTGGGGAAAGTGTTGGATTTAGGTCGTTCGATGCAGGGAGGGATTAAGCAAGTGCACTGGTGGTAACGAGGATGCGCGCCGAATATTGGGTTGTATAAAGGTGGGTGCGACCACTGGCGTGGGTCTGACATCCATTTGCTGCGCGTGAAGCTGTTGTGTAAGCTGCGAGCTTCGGAAAATCATCATGGCGCTTCCTCCCAAGTGGTACCAGGTACGACGTCAAACTCCAACGCATAGATTATTTCTAATTGACTGCGTAGTTCCTCGTCGGCGTTTTCGCGTCGCTCGGCTCTCTCCTCTTCGGTTACGATCTCGGTGTCATCGCCCAGGTCATCGCCTCAAAAGCTTTCCTCGCAAAGTTCAAACCCAACGACGATGAGACTGGTGCGGTAGTGTCTGTCTTCACGGGTGGTGCCTTCTTCGGTGCCTGTGCCGCCGGTTTCCTGGCAGACAAACTCGGCCGACGGAAGACCATCTTGGCTGGCGGCCTCGTCTTCTGTCTCGGAGGAGCCTTGCAAACTGGTGCTCAGGCGTTATCGTACCTCTATGCTGGGCGTTCTATTGCTGGATTGGGGTGAGCTTGGCTATCGCCGTGGGCTTTGCGAGAAGCTGACCATGTTAGTGTCGGTATCTTGTGTATGGTTATCCCACTGTACCAGGCCGAGTTGGCGCACCCGAGCATTCGTGGCCGAATCACCGCTCTGCAGCAGTTCATGCTTGGTGTTGGTGCCCTTGCTGCTGCTTGGATCTCATATGGATGCGATGTCGGCTTCGCCCCTACCAACGACGGTCAGTGGAGGACTAGTCTCGGAATCCAGATTATCCCCGCCGTCATCCTCGCCGCTCTCATTATGATCTTCCCTGAATCTCCTCGTTGGCTGATTGACCACGGCCACAGCGAGTTGGGTCTGCAAACATTGGCCCGCCTCCACGCCCATGGCAACATTGACGATCCGTGGGTGCGCGCCGAGTTCTCCCAGGTCCAGGATGCCATCACGTACGAACACGAGCACGGTGCGAGCTCGTTCACAGAGCTTTTCACCGACAGGTCGAGCTTCCGCCGTCTCTTCCTCGCCTGCGCCATCCAAGCCTCCATCCAGATGACCGGTGTTTCGGCGATTCAGTACTACTCCGTCACCATCTACGGTTTGATGGGAATCGAGGGTGACAAGACGCTGCAATACCAGGCCATCTCCTCCGTACTCGCCCTTATCGCGCAATTCATGTGCATCCTGTTCATCGATCATATCGGACGTCGCTGGACCCTTATTGGCGGTAACCTCGTCAACATGCTGACCTTCATCATCGCGACCATCTTGTTGGCCAAGTATCCGCCAGGTGCCAATGACAACAAGGCTGCGGCGTGGGGCTTTATCATAACGACATGGGCGTACAACGTCTCATTCAGCGCGGCTTGCGGTCCGCTATCGTGGATCATTCCCGCTGAGATTTTCGATACCAAGACGCGATCCAAAGGTGTCATGCTGGCGACTATGACTTCGTTCGCTTTCAACACTATGATTGGGCAGGTCACGCCTATCGCTATGACGGCTGTTGGCTGGAAGTTTTACATCCTCTTTGTTGTAAGTAACCCCTCGCCAATTCGGTGGAAAGCATTCACTCACCATCGCATAGATCTGCAACTTGACCAACGCTCTCTTCTTCTGGGCCATTCTTCCAGAAACCGCCAAGCGCCCGCTTGAGGAGATGAAGTACCTCTTCACCAACGCGCCGATGTTCGTCCCAAGTATGAAGAAGTCTGATTACCAGTCGCATGATCTTGAGCATAGGGTGGCTGAGGTTGAGGCTAAGCAGGGCTATGGCGCCCACGTTGAGACGGTTGAGAACAGGGTGTAAAACGGGTCCGAATCACCCATGGCGATGGCATGAGGGGTATCGTATACAGCGGTCCTTCGAGGTCGAGAAAGTATTTTGATAACGATCATGGCGTCTACCCGACGTCTGCATCCATTTGTTGCGTGCCATCCAACCAGCGATTATGGTGTTGCCGCATCTCCCGCGCCCATCACGCCTTCACGCTACTACCCTCCCCAAAATTCCCTCCCATGCAATTTCCCATCCCTATCGATCACTGCGATCCCGTCTCCAGCCTTATTTAACACGTGAAGCCCCGCGGTTTCGCCGTTCGGTAACACAACGCGGGGCCGTCCTACCCAGTCTACCACGATCTAGAACACCTCACGCCCACCATCACGGCACCACGCCATCACGCGAGCAGGACCGAAAATACTCATTCGAGTAACTCTTCAGAAAACTGTCGATTGTAGCGCGGATCAGACGGCTTTGTCGTGGGGGTATTGAAGTGTTTTCGGGCTGCCGTGCGGTCCGTACGGCTGGTTGTTTGGCTGGGGGGTTTATCGTGGTGTTACTGGATTCGGTAGGTTTGGATTTGGTGTGGAATGCAGCGTGTTGGTGCATGAACGTGTGCAACGCTGCACCGGCAACGGGCGAAGCGAGGTGTGCACGGGTTCGGACTGATAGGTCCGACGAAGAAGGGGCGAGGTACCTTCGTGCGAGAAGCGAATATGCCCCTTTGGGCAGGATGAAGGAAGGTGTCGAACGCGCCCTTGACAAGGGATCCAACTTTTCTCTTCTCGCGACCCATATGAACCATTATTTTCGTCGCGTCCTTGGTACCCGCATTACCCTTCTCGGCAAGAACTAAACGGGCTGTTGAAGACTGCTCACAACGTGATAACTCCTGTCCACAGGAATTGCCCAAAAAACCGGCTCTACATGTGTAGCGGACTCCCGTTACCGTCAATCGCGCCCTCAACAACCTGTTTTAGGCTGATAGCGCGAAAGTATGGGTCGCAAGGGAACCGTTGGGATGCTCGGCGTGTCTAAAAAATTGCTCCTTCGGGAAAGTTGGAGGATGGGCGTGGATTGCAGTGTATGGAGCCAGACATGGGACCTGGGGATGGTTTGCCCGTGAGTCCGTTTACCGCATTGGGTAGGTTCGCAGAGAGGAACCGATCGCTGTGATTTACACGCCGAGGCAAGATGCATCTCGAATCTCGAAAAGCTTGCTTGCACCAGCCGTAGAGGAACGGTGCGGGCTAGAAGTTACTGCATTAAATTAAGAGTGAGGATATATTTATCTCTATAACTAAGGCCCCCTGTTAGATTACAATTACTAGAATTTAAAGCAATTGCCTTCACATACGCAAGCTCAACAAGCTATTCTTCTTTGTTTTCAAGAGCAGAGTCAGAAATAGGTGCGCGAGTGATCCCAAAAGGCTGACTACTGCATTGGGGAGGTTCTCAGAGGTGTTCATTGCATTTCTCAAAAGTTGTGTAACTTTTCTGCACATCGACGATCAGTGCGTCTCGCGGGTAGATTGATAATTACTTGATAGGATACTTGAGGAAGTTATGAGCCATTGGCCGAACTATCGGATGCCTTCAGAGATTCGCACTAGCGTATGAGATGCCTCCGCATTCTCAGGTCCATGTCAGTCGACGCATCGATTCGATACGAGGCACAGCTCCGCAGACGGAAGCTATTCGCGTCGCTCCAGGGACACTGGTCGTTGGCATGAGCAAGACCTGCGGGCAGACTTCGCTAGGATCCTAGAGATCACTACATATTAGCCATTGCAGGAAGACACAAGATATGCAAGCGCGAGCAGAACGGCCAACATGTTTGTCTGGGGTGATGAATGGACATATCGTTGGCTGGCCCAGCGTAATCAAACGACATCTGAATATGCGAAGAGCGGGCCTGGCTGAAGAAGTGAACTAGCAGCATCTGTACACATGGAATGCAAGTCGGGGCTCTAATATTCATTTCGTCACGCCAACGCCACAATCTGCTCGCAAGGCAGGAGCAACGCACCAGCAGCCGTTGGAAAATTACCTTCAGGCATTGGCGGGCAGGGTGCCGTTCGTACGTGGCGAGATGCGTGAGTGCTGATTTGAGGGGCGAGGAGGTCTGAAGTTGTGACTAGGTGAAGGTAGGTTTGTTGGACTTAACGTGCTTTGAGAGAAGTCTGGCTACGCTTTACAAAGCACAGCGGCATTACTACTTCTCGTATGCGATGAAGATCTACTTGGAACTTAGCCCAACCCGGCTGTTTTTAGTCTAGGCAGCAAATATGAAGAACTACAGTCGATTGCGATTCGGGACTGGCTACATCTATCGGCCTTTTCTTTTGTGTTCTTGTAAGTTGCATAGATTTGCTGGACCGTGGTTTGGAAGTTGCGAGAGAGCACCGGAAATGTAAGAAAGTGGGTTTAGGTAGACTTAGTAGTGAAGTAGAGCGCATCCCTATATTTCTTGAGCGGAAGCAACATACTCGCAGAAAAAGTCAGCAATGGCATTGTAGAATGCATGCTGCTTGAATCCTTTTCCGTACCTGCCCTAGACTTCCTTAACGCGATGACTTTACCCACTGGTTTCTCTGTCACAATAGATACAAACATGAATGGCCCAGGGCAGTGAAAGGTGTAAAAGTGTGCGGTGTAATATATTGGGGGTTATGGTTGACGTGAAACGAAGAGCGGCGACGGTATCGCCCTGCCATACTAAACTTATCCTAAAGGCTTCCAGGTCCCTCATAGAGCCCTTCCGAGCTGGTTGTCTGGCCTTTATGTTAGCAGATCTGGGCCCCGGGGATAAGCTACATCTGTCACCCCTGCCCTCTTCTCAAGTGGAAGACCGCCCTGACAGCATCTACGTCCCTCCAATGAACATAAAGCGCCGAAGAGAGCTCTGCAGAGAAGGGGTATGTCAAAAGACATCATATATATTATCTACCTCAAGAAAAGGTCATAATTCAGTTTCAAGGGTGTGCGGCCTAGTGGTTAAGGCGATCGTGGGTCCGACTCCCGCCACGCTCATACAGCTTCAACTTGATCATTTTTAAAAGAGCAAGATGAAGCAACTAATTTTTTTTTGGTCTTAGATCCCCCTCTTTTCGCCGTACGTGGGTCGTGCTAGGTGATAGTGGTCTGGCAGAGGATCGGCATCGTGAAGATCCGAGGTATAGGGTGAAAGGAACGAGGAACGTTGGAGGAGAATGGATGGATGTGGGTTGGTGGTCGACCCCATCACTTCTGCCCCTCGGCCACCTTAGTCAACGCCTCCCCATCCAACCTCAACCCCACCCACTCCGCCTTCTTCGTCGCACCCAGACTCTGGTAAAACTCCAGACTAGGCATGTTCCAATCCAAGCAACTCCACTCCAACCTGGTGCCACCCACCCGCACCACCTCCTTCGCACACGCTTGGATCAATGCCTTGCCGTACCCGCGTTTCCTGTACTTCGGCTTGACGAACAAGTCCTCAAGATATATGCCAGGCTTGCCCGTCCAGGTGCTGAAGTTGTAGAAGTAGAGGGCCATGCCAGCGATTCCTCCTTCCGGGGCGATGATGAGGAAGGTGCGTGCGTAGCCGGGGGTGAAGGCATCGGCGGAGGTGGATGAGGGGTCTGCGAAGGCGAGAGTTGTGGAGAGGAGTTCAGGGGTTGCGACAACAGAGGAAGTCGCTTTTTCGTACGTTGCGAGTTCCATGACGAGGTCATAGATTGTTTGGACATCTGAGAAATGATTAAGAAGGCTGCGGGGCCAATTGGTGTGCTTGCGTACCTTCACGCGTCGCGTGGCGAATTGTTGCGCCGTCCGAAGCCATTGCGACTATTGGAACTGATTGCGGAAGAACAACTGTGGGCTAGAGTGCAGACTTTAACAAACACTGGCGCGCCCTGCGATGTCGTTGGCGGCAGAACTGCGGAGTACTCGGACTAGTTCGGCTCACCGCCCACAGCGGGACGCGCCGATTGGGCGTCTCGCTGTGTCTTCCAGAAAACATCAGCTTCGACCCGCAGTGGATGGGTCTTCGGCAGGTAGTCGACGTAGAAGGGAATCAAGACATGTTTTCGTTTGGGCTTCTTCTCTGTCTTCTCTGACGGCTGGCGATCAGGTGGCGGTTCTCTGATCAGCTTGCCCTCATCATTAACTCCGGCGAAGAGGCTGTCGTCGGTGGGTGCGGAATAGAGGCGATTGTTGATGCGAGAGAGTCCGCGGCCCCAGACAACTACCCACGTGCTGCGTTCCTCATTCCATTCCAGCTTGCAACAGTAGACGAGGATCTTGCTGTAAAGTCGTCTCATGAAGCGGGTGTTGATGGTATGCGGCCGGTCGCTACCGGCCGGTCTGTCGGCCTTGCTGGGTTTCTCCAAAGTGAGAGCCTTGTGCAAAAAGAGCGTGAACTGGTCATCGTCGTCTGTGGGGCAGGGATGCAACTCAAGTGCGGGCGTTCGTCGTTTGACGAAGCTGATCCACTTGGTTCCGTCAATCATGGCCTGCAGCGAGTCCCATTCTTCGTTCGGCAGAGGCGGTAGCAGTCGTGTCATGGTCTCAGCATACCACCTCTTCACGTTGTTCCGCGCTCGCTTGATGGGCATCGGTCGCTGCCAGATGTTGTGGATGGGCGTTTGGAGGTGGGGTCTTTTGATGTCCTTGCCGAGACCGATGCCTTTCTGGCTCTGAGACCTGACGACGGCCTTCAGTCTGGAGTAGCGATCTGATATGTCGATGATGAAGTTGGAGCCCTTTGGCTTTGGGGCGTCGAAGAAGGAGAGGAAGCGCTGGTTGCTGTAGTAGAGCTTCTGCAGCGGGGCAGGGCCTTCTTCGGGTTCATCAGGTCTGAGGAGGTCCTCTAGGAGAGAATACTTCCTCCTCCCCATCCGACCATACGTGAACAACAAAATTTTCTGTAGACACGGCGCCTCTCCCATGGCAGCCCTGCGCAGATAATTCAGCCCCAGCTGCCCCTTCCGCTGCATGGCACGCGTACGCTCAATGATGATGCCGTCCTCCCGGCGTCTGAAGGAGCGGTGGCGGTACTTTTCGACCGCCTTTGCGTCGGTCGTGCCTGTTGCATTTCGGCGTGGTTGGTAGGCGCGGAAGCGGTTGACGATGTAGCGGCGGAAGAAGTCGCGAGCGTTGGCGTCCGGCAGGTACGAGGCTTCGCGCAGGAGGGCGCGCAGCAGGCGGACCGACTTGAGCTGCCATGCCGTTTGCTGCAATGCTGGCGGCATGGAGAGTGATTCTGCAGTGAATTGGGTGGTGAAGAGCTGGGCAGCTCGACACCGGCCGCGTTGATCTGATTGGCCAACTTCTAGCCTAGGCCAACGCGCACACACGCTGAACACGCGCCTGCTTCTCCGCTCCCTCAGGTCCACCTTCGCGACCCCCCGCTGCTCCTACCCGCGACCTCGAGTCTATCACCGTCGCAACCGCAGCGAAGCGCGCAGAGAAAATCGCAGTAACTGCACGCGACAAATTCATTCACCGCCTCCGTCCCGTCTCCGCCCTTCCCCCGCGTAATGAGCAGGCCCGTCTGACGTCGCCCACACCACCTTCCGCCGCAGGATGCAAGTCGCGCGCCCGCCGCTGTCCTCGTCTTTCCCCGCGGGCTCCCCGTCCCAGTCCGCCATGTACGCCAATCCGCCGCACGGAAACATGGCCGCGCCCGCCTTCAACCGATCCTTCTCCGACCTCAATGGCTTCCAGCAGCACGCCATGGAGAAGCCGCAGATCTACACCGTGCGCATGGCATATCTCCCCTTCTAGACGATGATACTAACCGTGCAGGCTGTCTACTCTGGTGTCTCCGTGTACGAGATGGAGGTCAACCGCGTCGCCGTGATGCGCCGCCGATCCGACGGCTGGCTCAACGCTACCCAGATCCTCAAGGTCGCCGGCGTCGACAAGGGCAAGCGCACCAAAGTCCTCGAGAAAGAGATATTGACGGGCGAGCACGAAAAGGTGCAGGGCGGCTACGGCAAATACCAGGGAACGTGGATCAACTACCGCCGAGGGAGGGAGTTCTGTCGGCAATACGGTGTCGAAGACATCCTCCGACCTCTCCTGGACTACGACATCAGCGCAGACGGGAATGCCGGGCAGGGCATCGAGACACCCACCAAGGAGCAAGCCATGGCCGCAAACAGGAAGCGCTTCTACACCCAGAGCATGGACGGCCGCAGCACCAGCCAGAGCGTCGGCGGCACCTTCTTCTCCAACATCTCCTCTACAGCGACCAGCGCACTCGCCGCCATGAACAAGGTCGCGCGCCTGAACTCCCCGGCGCCGCGTCCAGGGAGCTCCTCGCAGGGGCGCAGATCAATGGGCCGGCCTTCGCAAGGCCCAATCGGAAGCCAAGACTCGTTCCGCGCAAGCAGCCAGCAGAGCATACAGAGCCTGGCTTCGGAACGCAGCTTTGGTGCTGCCAATGGTCATACAGATTCTGCGTACGGCACCGGAGCAGACGATGTCCAGGAGCCGCCGCGGAAACGATTGCGCCCATCGCAGGAAGAGTCTTTCTCACAGCCAAACGGAGATCTGATAATGCGGGATCATGGATCGCCAACCGAGCCAAGCGAGTCGTTCTATCAAGCCCGTCATCACCTGACGACAGCCGATGGGGAAGTTCCGACTGCTCTACCTCCCCTTCCGCATCCGAGCGACAAGGTTGCCGAGGAAAAGCAGGCCATGCTGACTGATCTCTTTGCGGACCAGTCACGAACAGACTTCACCAACCATCCGGCGATACTCCATCTGTCTGGGGCGGATCTGGACATGCCCATCGACAATAGCTCAAACACAGCTTTGCATTGGGCGGCAACACTGGCTCGAGTTTCTCTGATGCGCCTGTTGGTGTCGAAAGGCGCAAATATGTTCCGAGGAAATGCTGCTGGCCAGACTCCGCTGATGAGCGCCGTCTCAGTCAACAACAGCTTGGACCACAGCTGCTTCCCGGAAACACTGGAGATCCTCGCTCCTCTTATCGAGCTAAGGGATGCGCAAGGCCGAACCATACTTCACCACATCGCGGTGACTTGCGCAATCAAGGGTCGGGCCGCGTCAAGTAAATACTACTTGGAAGCGCTTCTGGAGTACCTCGTGCGAAGTAACATCGGCAACAGCCAGTCCATGTCGTATGAAGGGAACAGCAGCTACGGCAAGCCAATCGGATTGATGCGTTTCATGCAAGAAATGGTAAACGCGCGGGACAAGGCTGGAAACACGGCATTGAACCTCGCAGCAAGGATAGGCAACCGGAATATAATATCGCAACTTATGGAGGTCCAAGCCGACCCTTCGATACCGAACCACAAGGGAACTCGGCCTATCGACTTTGGTGTTGGCAGCGATGGAGATGAGGCGCCGGTAGTGGCAAGCAGTCCGAGCAAGGGGAAGGCGCCGCTGAGCAAGGTGGAGGAGACGAGTCGGGAGATCCAGCCTCGTAAGTCCAAAAGCCTGGATACTATCCCTCTGTACCAACTAATAGTGTTTAGTGATGAGTGGCATACTGCAAAGCGCAAGCATGCAATTCACCCAAGAAGCCCGCCTCAAGCAAGACGCCATCGATCGCACCAACGAGCAAATCGCCCAACTCTCAGCACACCAAAAAGCCGAACAACAACGCCTCGAAACACTGCGAGCCCGCATCCGTGCCCGCCAGGACCGCGCAAAACGAATATCAAATCTCCAGCGCTGGATCGAATTCCAGCGCAAGAACCTCGCCATCAGCACCGGCGAGCAGCCCCGCGAAAAACACCGTATTGGCCATGCCGACCAAGACGTCGCGAATTTCAACCTCGCGGCAGACCTCCCGCCGCAACTCCTCGCTGCGGGTGACCACTTGATACGAAAAGCGTCAGATGGCGCCGCATACCTATCCACCCCCCTTCCACTCGATACCACCTTCCTTGCCCAGCAGCACGCCGCTTCTATTGCGCGACTTCCGTCCATTACTACACTCAGACAACGGCTAGACGTCTACACGCAGAACAACAAGGGGCTTGCCGAGAGGAGACGCATACTGAAAGAGAAGGATGGGCAGTTGGAGGTTATGTATCGGAAGGTGGTTAGTTTGTGCACCAAGGTGGATGAGGAGCGGGTGGATAGTGTGCTGGAGGGGTTGGTGCAGGCGCTGGATAGCGATCCGCTGGATGGGGTGGAGGTCGGGAGGGTGAGGGAGTTTCTGAGGAAGGTGGAGGGGGTGGAGGGATAAGACGAGTGGATTAGCGGTTGGGAGGAGACGCCGGGGAGATGGACTCGATATTTTATTATGTTATGCAACTGTAGGAGGAGGAATCTTTACGACATTTTATGGCATGTGAATTGGAGGCATGTGCGTTTGGTGTATGAGCGATGATCGGTTTCCTTTGTACTGCATCGTTGCGAAGCGCTGTTTTTAGGCAGCCCGCTGAGAGGGTATCTAGCATTTCACTTCGTGTGGATGTGAATAAGCATTCTTTTTCTTTAGTG